>JAAXNX010001316.1:0-18649 GCA_036491905.1 Folsomia manolachei
GTAAGTTCGTTGACAGTGTCCCATAAAGTTTGAGAGTTAACATGGTCTTTGAATTTGTCACGAAAGTAGGTACTTTTAGCTTTGCTAATTTCTAAGTTAACATTATTTTTGGCTCGTCTGAAGTTTTTCCAGTCTAAGGGATCCATATTTCGTACCGCTATATTTCTGAGTTTATCTCTATTACGGCACAATTGTTTTAATTCAGAAGTGAACCAGGGATTACATTTCCCTTTTAACATTCGTTTCTTTAACGGAGCTACCTTATCCAATTCATGCATTACATAGTTGTTAAACCTTAGACATTCAGAATTTAAATTGGAGTAACTACCAGTAAAGTTAAATTGAAATTTGAGAATAAAGGCGTTCAGACTTTCCCAGTCGACATTTTTATAGGAACGAAATTGTTTAACAGTCGGTGGGATTTTGGTAGAATTAATTTTACGAGAAACAATACACAGGTCGTGATCTGACCCTGCAAAAGTAAAGTGTTTACTAAAAGGGAAGTCTGATCTATTATTTACGTAAACGTGGTCAAGTAAACTTTTCCCTTGGTGAGTGGGTCCTACCATGATCTGGGAAAGACCAAATTCTTTACTAGTTTGAATAAGCCTGAGAACGTCTGTGTCAAAAGTTTTTGAAGATCTAAGTAAATCGAAATTGAAATCTCCTACTATTACTTTGTCAAGGTTAAAGGTATTCAAAAACAAGTTTAGTTCTCTAAATACATTTACAAACTGTGATTTAGTAGTCTCTGGATTGTTGTAGACTACTGATAAAATAATCGGTTGCATAAAAGCTTTGCTGATTTTTAGTGCTACTATTTCAGTTAATGGGGATAGATCTAGGTCTAGTTCAATTAGTTCAAAATTAAAGGATTCATGAACGTAAATAAGAATCCCTCCTCCTGACTCTTTACCGCAGCTAGTCGGGCGATCAAATCGTAGCATATTATAAAAAGGTACTTGATAAAAAGTAGATAAATCCCTATTTGTCTCTAGTCTAGATTCGGTAATTGCAAATACAGCTATTAGATTATTACATAAGAATTCATTTACCTCGTCAAACTTATTTCTTACGCTGTTTAAGTTTACGTGACACAGTTTAACACCTTTACATTTTCTTACGTAGTCTTCAAGTGATGACGAAGTTGGTCGATTTGGGTTGCAAGTGTTTGAGGTAGATGAATTGAGGTCTTGATAGTCTTGGCTGGTGATAAGTGAATTTCTTGGAGTGAAGGATGGAGCATTTAATGATGAGGTGAGTGCTTTTAGCCGACAAGATTTGCACATCCATCCGTATCGAATATTTAGTAGTCGTCCGTCCAGTAATTGCAGAGAGCGACGTACTTGTAGGTTTAATTGGCAGGATGCACAGGGTTGGCAGTTCCAGTGTTCCTCCATAATTTATACAGTCAATTAGTTGGTTGGTTGAGTGATAATGACAAGATAAGTGAGAGTTGTGAGTATGACTTGCCTGACAGTTTGTCAGGCTGGGGCCGCAGCCAGGTTAGCATAGGGATCGACCTCGTTACCATACTTATCCTGGCGCAGGGCGACCCCAGAGACAATAAATATTTGAAGAGTTTACGGTCATCATCTGGGTTATCCACCGGTAGCAGGCCTCGCGGCAAACCTCGCGGTTTGGGAGGGAAGGGTAGGGGTGGGGGTGGTCCAAAGGTGGAGGGAGGAAAGGTCAAAGGAGGGGATGGTCAAAATAAAAAATCCCAATTAGTCAGATCAATAAATAAAAGATAGGGACGACACGCACCAGGATGACCCGGAAGAGCTCCGGGTCGGGCCCGCAAAGCGGCAATACATTTGTTAAATCCTGTGAGCGCTCAGTCCCCAAGCAAGGTCGAAGGTCCAAGTTTGTCCAAGATGGATATTGCCAGATTCAGAGAAGTCCTCAAGTTTTGAGTATGTGGAAGTAGTTTCACTCAATGTATAAAAAAAAACTCGTAGGTTAACTGGCACAAAGTTGGTTTTACAAACGAAAACTTTGTTTGTCAAATTATGTGATTTACAATTAAAATTATAAAGAAATTTTTATAAGTTGAGCATCCTCTATGTTATTAGAGTGCAGTGTAATGTTTTTTGAAAGTGGGGGTGGTCCCAAACTTTTAAAATTCAGTTATAATGAAAAATTATTAAATGGCGGCCGGTGGCCACCACCACCAAACTCGTGCCGCCAAATTGCACACTTTTTCTACAAGCTTCCCATAATTCTGCAAACATTCAAGTCCACGATTGCTGCGATATTTGTCTGCACTCTGTGGGAAAAACTAAAGCAAGCTCAGATTCAGGGTTCCATCAAGAAATTGGGCAATAGCCAATTGCATTAATTGATACAATAATAATATTATAACGGGTTGAGAAAACAATAAAGTCATTGAAATGAGACATCTAGAGAATTTGGCTGACAGGTGCATCATCACGTCTTTTTGATTGTCACTGGTCAACGGTTGATTGAACTTTTCTCCAGTCTGAGTCTGGACGTCCAGTGGTGCAATCTTTTCGCGTTTTTGCGTGTGTGCAAATAATAATAAGTGAATTTCATAAATCAAGTTTTTGATTAATTTCGTCAAAAAACCAAGCTATGCGGTAAGGCAGGTGTTGGCACTTGAAATGGGTGTTGTGTAATTGTTGAATTTCTTTTCTTTGCAGAAAATCCGTCGAGAAAGGAAGTACTGAAGAAATGGAGCCGGAGGAACGTACCAAACGGGCAAAATCCACTCCTCGTGGGGTTTCTGAGGTCAAGGACGTTGGACCTGGGGTCGAGGTGAATGAAACGGATGAGGGTAGTGTGGGTCGTGCCAAGAGGGCGAATTCCACGGTTCCTGACCTCCAGAAAGATGATAAGGTGGCAAGTGACGTTCCCATTCCCATTGTTCCGGCAGTCGAGATGTGTAAGATGGGTTGTCCTTTTCGAATGTGCAACTCTGTGCCGTTCTTGGTGGCTTTGATGCTCTGTATGATGGTGGTTTTGCATCGGAAGTACAATTGGGTTGCTAGAATGTGGTCAATTTCTGGGGAAGGTCATTCCGTCTCCAAGTTTGTTGTCATCCTCTTTTTTCTTTACCTTCCAAGCTTTGTCTTGTGGTTCAGGGATTTTGGATTGTTGGTGGGTGTGCACTTGGCAAAATGTCGGGATGGATCGTTGGACCATTTGAATTTGATGAAACGGATTTTCCCTGAACTTCATGGAAGGGTAGAGGACTGGGCCGGGCAAAGGTTGGATGCTATTCAACAGTCGTATGCTTATAATTTCTTGGTGAAGGCGAAGAATTGGGCAAAGGTAATTTTAAAGAGCAAGATCTTCTCGGAGTTATGATACAACTCTAACTTTATCTGCAGGTATTCTATGCACCTTATGCTGTCATTACTGGATTAAAGATTTGGGACTTTGTGTGGACTGCGTTTGTTTGCAAGGGTAGTCATGATAAGTCGTGTACCAATTCGTGGATTGGCTTGATGCTCTACAACTATCGTCTTGATGTAAGTTCATAATTAATATCATGTTTGGTTATAAGTTAAATGTCTTATCTTTGGTTTGGTTGGTAGATGTGCAATGATGAGAAAACATCCTTCATTATGTGCGAAAAGCTGATTGCTTATCTTCCACTGACTGTTTTGGCTGTCGTAACTGTAATTATGGGAAATTTTGTTCAAAATGTCATTAACCAACAATATGAGGCTTTCGGAAGACCAAAGGAAAGGGCCGAAGGTTTGTCTTATTTTGTGTCATCCTCATTGTCATCAAACAAATAACTGAAAAATGTTTTTTTCAGATATTTCTTCAACCTAAATGTCGTGCATTTCTCGAGTTAAGTATCGTGTTCTATGTCAACCTTAAAACCAATCATCTTTCTTGTTTTCTCTTTTATATAATAGTATTTACATTACTATTCATTTTGAATTATGTACAGTATGGCTCTCATTTCCTTCAATAAAATCAAAACGATTTATATAATTGCGTAGGTTGTCAAGCACATTTGATTCTTCTTACTAGACTTTTATGAAAAGCTCAATTTTTTACTCGAAAAATTATAATGTTCCATATAATAAGATTAAAACATCACATTTGTCTATCATGGGGTCTTGGGGCTCTCGAGAGGTCACAACACAAACTCGCGACTTAGCCTTGCCTCTGACCAAGCTTTTTGCGAACTTTGTCTGCCTTGGCTTTATTTTTGGTTTAATGATGCACCAACACGACTTTTCCATCTGGAGTAGTTACTTCGAAGGTCAGATCAATATGCTACGATACTTCAAGGGTCTATACTTTGGGTGGTATGTTCTAACGTGGTACATGGTGTAAGTTTCTGACAATTTAATGTAATGACATTACTGTGGTGAAGCAAAGATGAGCAAATTTTATATAATGTAGGTACGTCGGCATATTCAAGCTTCTTATCGAAGCGATAATGCGTCCATTTCTATACGCGTTGGTGGGATACAAGAGAGAGTTGCAGGTGGAAATATTAATTGAGGTTAGTTCATTAGTACACTTCGCAAAAACTACTTTTACATAATTTCATTTTGTCCAGATTTTTTACGGTCTATGGGTATGTGGTCAAATTTTGGGCAGTTGGATGGATTGGACGCGTGACGGTGATTGTCTCAAAACTCATGATTGTCAATCTTATTTCATGCAGCATATCATGTACATGATGGAATCCGTGAGTAGCTTATCATTCTTAATATTTCGGATTCTTTGCATTTTAAGAATTTAGCATAATAACTGTGGGCACAGGTTTGCGAGTATTTTGCAGCCTACGAATACGACGCTGATCGAGAAGTGTATTACCTCCGACCGGACAACGGATGCTATAAAACATTTCACGCTGTTCCTACCTTCATGATGGCCTTATTCTCCACAACTTTATCTTACCTGATGTTGTTATTCATTCGATAATAATATGTGCTTGAAATCCTGTCCACAAATTAATAATCCTCCACGGGGAGGTTCAGCTCGACCTCAACTAATAAAATGTAACTCAGATCCTAATAATGTTGGGAGGTTATTGCTGTTGTGACAGTTTCTGGTCAGGCTTTATGTTCGCATTATTTAGTTGGTTAAATAGCTGGTTGTGCAATGACAGGTAAAATGGATTGAAGTGTTTGTGGGCAGGTATTTAGCCGATTGAAGCAGGTAAGTCATCTTGTCTTATTTCCCTAACTCAACTCCCAATTGACCAAGATGCTCAGTTAGCTTGGAAGGAAGGAGGGGTAAAGATAAAAGTCAAGAATCTTTTCTTTATGAAAATCTAGTTTCATGGATTTATGACCCAGAAGGAGGTTGAGGGTTGGGTGTGGGACCTCTTCATCCAAGTCTTTATTACTATATTGCACTCTCTGCACTGAAAAACCTTTCTTTGTCTATTAGAATGAAATGGAATACAGCAACTGGCTCTGTCATTGTTTGAAATGTTCTGAATTGAATTTAGAATTGAGACTCTAGGGACCCTTTCACATTTCTTGTCGCCTATTTATTGCTTTTATGGTTACAACTATACCATGGCCAAGCGGGTGCACTTTCGTTATGTTTGTGTAGCATGCTCTTCATCCATCCATTTTGTAGATGGCCACATAGCTGGTGTGGTCATAGTGGTGGGTCAAATGTTGACTTGGATAACGAGGCGTAAATGAAGGGAAGTAATATCTTCGACAAGGATTCCTATTTAAAGATTATCTAATCTCATCTTGGATTAAATTAGATTTTCTTATTTTCTCTGAAGCTGGAAAATGGATGGAAAAGATTGCCAGAATGAATTGTGCTGGATATTATAATGGAGAGGGAGTGAATAATAAATTGAGAGATCCGTCGTACCCAGATAATAAATTGGATGGAACAAAATTGAGATGGAACATGAGCTGAATGCCAAGTATAACTTTTTGGGTAGATACTTTGCAAAATTGGAGGAGTTACATTATGGATAATATGCCTTTATTTTATGCACTCCTCCGCTACGATAAGTTAAGATCACAATGTAGATTGGGAAGCTTGTTAGTGAAGGGCAGTCTTCATCTCATTGTTGTGATTGCTCTGTCGTTTATTTCTTCGTCTCCTATTATTACAACTACTGTGCAGAGTGTGCCGGTCATAAACACACGAGTTCTTTTTAGTTTTTTTTGGTTGATTAGTTGGGGTTTATAATTTTCAGTCTGTGGGTATTGTTGGGATATGTACAATGGATTTTGGAATGCCAATTGAGTTGAGAATTAGAATGCAGGATTATCAACTTTCGAGATTATAGAACGCTATTTCTTAACTCTTTATGCACACTGGTTTGTTTGTCACAATTTTTCCGAACACTTATTTGCTTTAAAAACGTTCTGCCTTATTATGCACAAACTGTGAATCCAAAAGAATTTCTTCTGCTACCCAACGGCCTGAGAAAAATGAGACTGCTCACAAATCGTTATTGTTCAATTTGTAATTCGTATGAAGTAGCTGCAGTATGAAGTTATCTAAAAACAGAAAGGCTTTGTCTTCTACAAAAATATACGAGGCTTGACCTTACTGAAGCATGATAGAGAATGCAATGCAACCCATTAAAAATCTAATTGCAGATAAACTGAAGTAGTTTCGGAAGATGAGAAAGATAAACTGTCTAAAAAAAGATTATTTTCATTCCATCGGATGAGAACCATTTCATCGGATTCATGAGCAAGATAATAACAGTGTTTCTATCTCATTCTTTCCATGCTTGACTGAATATTTACACGACATATGCACAGGAAAGCCAAACCACAGACTTCTCCATCAAGCCGTTACGAATCTGCTCAATTTCTCCATCTTCTTCCTCAATGTCGCGACTTGAATTGGATTGCAATGACTTTGGTTTGGTATTGGGGGCGTGGTCAGAAAATGAGATCGAAGTGGGGAGCATCGTGGTGAAAAAGACGATAAAGGAAACATAAAAACAAGGCAACCGAGATGTTGACATGGACAAAGGAATAAAATTGAGACGAGATTAAATTGGAGAATAAATTGTCTTTCTCTTCCACTCCCGCTATCCTATATCCTTCCCATGAAATGCTTTTGGTGGCATTATACCACGATCATACCATGATAATACCCGGATATCTTAGAATAGTGACGAAGAACGAGACCGACCCAAGGAGAAAGTTGAACGGAAGGATATGATTGTGAAGATTGTTAAAGAAGGAAGCTGTGGCTGACTGGTAAAGTCTTCTTTTCTTACTTGTACTTATGCGCCTGGGGTCGGAGTAATGGTGCATGATTTGTCCGCTCATCGAAATCGTAAATGACTTGTATGAGCTGATGATTGGTCTGTGAGGGCTATCATTCAGGGAGGAAACGCCCTTCCTTCTCTCCAAACCAACCCTCCCACCAACACCATCCAATTCTGGGACTTGGCACGCATGATATTCAGAGGAGGACAAAGTCTGCTTAAAACTTTCATCGTGTAACTAAACCGGGTTGGGTGAAATGCTACTCTGTTATCGTCACTTACACGGTATCATCGCCACCACTTAGTGGACTACCTGCAACTTCGACACGCTTTGTTAAATCCTCTCACTTCCAAATACCACCAATACTTACTTATGCAACTACTGTTTTGTTCACAGCTCATTTCATCAACACTAACCAACTTAGTTGTAGTTATTAGGGACTGAGAGCTGGATGAGATTGAGCATATTTACCCTGGACACTCAAGCCTACCCTGTCATTATCCAAGTACCCGTCAAAAGCTAAGGGTCTCTTTCTCCAATAAGTTTGTCATACACTTGTCTCCTAAGTTGTCTCAATTTGCACTTTAACCATTAATCAAAACTTGCTACGCTGGACAGAGTTTCTTGAACATTTGGTGGTTGCAGTATTGTGAACTAATTACTTTCTGAAACAGTGACTGAAAAGTGTCAACTACAAATTCGTAATTTTCACAATTACCAATAAAACCCACAAAATGCAGCCACAACAGCACCGTGATCAAATGCACGACGGCGGAGAATTGAACGTGAATACAATGTGTGCCAATGGATTGCTGCGGATTCAAGATATTCTACGCCCAAATGGTCCTTCCGGTCATCTTGGTCATCCTGGGATGATGAATCCTCCTCATCACTCCCTTCATCCCCATCATCACCATCAACTCGCTCATCATCTCCAACATAATGGCGGAGTCCCAAATTTTGGAGGACTTAATATGAAGGGATCTCCTATTTCCCCACCCATTGGTCCGGATCAAAGTCCACCTGCAACCCCACCCATGCATTCTCCAGACTCGTACAAGGGGTCGAAGAACAGGGATGACAGCTTTAAAGGATCTCCGGATAGTGGCAAAGGTAATCAAGACTCAGTTAACTTAAATTTATGCATTACACCCCAATTGACTGCTTACTTCACATCTTAAATAACTTATGATGTCATTTATTTCGATATCCTTCAGTTAGCTAGTTAGTCATTTCAATTATTTCATAGAAATCGTTGCATTCATCAAAAACCAATATTAAGAAAAACGACATTTATAAGCAAAGCTGGATAAAAAATATATGGAGACAATTTGCTAGTCTCGACTACTTATCCTGTGCGAGTCATAAACGTCTCAAACTGTCACAATACATTTGGGATATTTTATAGCCGTAGCGAATCAATTGAGCGGAATAAGATAGATGTTTCAGGGTACATAATGCATAAGCAGGCCAAGACAGTTCCATTATTTGCATTAGACAAAACCAGTCTCCCTTCCTTCCCTTGTCGAATATAAGATGAGCGAGGATAATGCAATTGTTGAGTGACAATGTTGGTGTTGGCTTTGTGGTGTCGTCGTCATGTCGGGCACATGCCCTCCCAAAAGTTGAAACAGATCCTTCAAAACTTTTAAAAGTGAATAGAAATTGCACTCAAGTCCAGTCAAGGGTCCAGGCTTGCTGACTCTCTCGCCCTTGTTTTGTCTATCTGTGGACTCTATCTGACAAGACAATGATGATGGTCAGCCTCACTTCAGGGCAGGGTATGGATGGACACACAAACTACCAGATCACTGGACCGGACTTGTGTCGACATTTAGTTAGTTTTGACTTTGTCAAGAATCTTTACAATCTTTTGTCTCCATACATCCTAGCCCAGCCGGAATGAGTAGTCAAAGGCTCCTTTATACTGGTTTGGCTAATGTGTCACAAACAAATGTCCGGACTTTGACTCTTTGTAGGCCACCCACGCTCCAATTCCAGAGGAGTCATTTCATACTCGGACTCAGGATTATTTTGGCAGTTTTAATTTCATGCGGGGATGAATCTTTCTTTTGTTTTGGCTCAATTTTAAACTGCCTCAAAATAGATCAATGTGTTTATTTATTGCTTCATTCATTCCAAGGGAGAAATGAATGGATTTCACTGTTTCATGGAAGGACATTAATTTAAAGAGTCTACTTTGCGGTTGGTGGCTTGGCTTTGGTTTGGTGGTGCAGAATCGTGGATTATTTACCATCTTTTATTTCCTTTAGTTAGAGTTAGTTGGTCGGCAATAAATAATCCGGGGAAAGCTTGCTTTGTTTTGGGACATGACTTGGTCAGGTTTGTGGCTGCTTTTCATGGTTAAATGTCTATAAATGTGTACTTTGTAGGAGTAGGTAGAGGTATAATTCGGCTGTGATACGGAGACCATAAGTCTCTTGCTAGATCTCCTGTGGTGACTTTGATTATACTCGGTTAAACTAAGGACAATATATTTTCATTATTTTGGGATTTTCACGGTTTGAGGTTTAGCCAGGACAACTGGGGTGAGGTTTAGTGGGGTTAATTTCCTGATACTAATGCACACCGTTTAATTGCATGGATTCTGGTATAGGAAACAATGTAACTTCCAAGAAGGACGATATAGTTTTTGGTAGAGGTTGTGAGGGACAAAAATTGCAATTACAAAGCTTACCAAGAACGAAATTAATGAGGAACTTAAGCATTTTGACATAAACACTAATATGCTTAATAGTTTACTGGTCCTAATCATTTTGTCATTTTCAGATTGTTTGGACAAATCCGGATCTCGAGACGCGGATGGAATTCGACGATATCGCACAGCATTCACGAGAGAACAGTTGAATCGTTTGGAAAAGGAATTTTTTAAAGGTAAAATAGTTTTCAAGCATTGTTCTTCCAGAGTCTCGCAGTAAGTTAAAGCAAAATGTTTTTTTTTTTAGAAAATTACGTCTCCCGACCCCGAAGGTGTGAATTGGCTGCACAACTAAATCTTCCAGAGTCCACCATCAAGGTTTGTTTCACATTTTTTTGGAATTCATAAACTCCTTTCGTCTCTTACTCTTTGGCTGGTATTCCCATCTAAATAAACTTTGAAGAGAGATGATTACTCGCTAATCACATCCTCCAAAACTCTGTAGATAATCTTGCACCACATCATATTTGGAGTATTAAAATCCAAGTCATTAAAGTTGAACGAGTTCAACTTTTCATGGAATAGTAGATTGTATGTAATATTCATAAAATTCAAGAGGAAGAATGTGCCAAGTTTTGCTGGGTTATGACTGTGAGTGGAAATGGGATTAAAACATGCATATTATACATCCAACGACTTCACAGTTGGTTTTAACACCAACTTCTTAATTGGCTACTAATAATGTGAGATCATGGCCGAACTAGGAAGGTAATTAATACCAAAGTGTCCAGAGTATATACGTAGCTATGTCTTTAAGGCAGAGAAGGGCATTCATAATCCCATAATTTCGCATAGTGGATTAACTTGAAGTTTAAACCTTTTTTTCATTCCTTACTGGAAATATCTCTAATCCATTTTTCAAAAGCTGTTATAATGAAGGAAAACAAATCGGCTTAAGAATGGAATACATTGTAACCACCCTGGATAAATAAGTACCAGATTAAGCTATTAAAATCAATAAGCTTGAAATGCTACCCATTTACTACCTACTAATACGTATGCAGCAGACTTTAAGAGAATTTCATTTCAGGCCAATTTCTAACTCTTCAAGGTTTCAAATCTTACGCACACTTTATTTTATTGACGAGTAATTTATTACCGGAGAGCTAAAGTTAAGGAGAAGTGAATTCTTATGAAATGCCAATTACATTTTACAAGATTTCCTCATCATCTAATGCACCAGCTTCTCCATTTCATAAAGACACATTGTATCTGTTTATGTCCGTTGATAAGAGGATGAAGACGCAGGGACGGATGGATGATGGGTTAAAGGTCATAATATCAATAAAGTGTTGGTAATGGTGTTAAAAGGTGGTCGTAAAATGAAATGGAATAAATGGTTGGTTAGTTGGGACTAGGTAACTGGATACAAGTTAGAAATTACTGCATATATGGATCCAACAATCTCATTCCTTAAAGCTGAGGTTACAATGGGACAAGGATATCATCAGTGGGTCTGAGTGACTGAACAAAATATAAGTAACAAGCAGGGTCGAAATGCGTGTTCTTTCAAGAAAAGTGTAGAGAAGGTTGATTACACTTTTTGAAGTGGTATCATCGGTCGATAATTGAGCTGCTAAAATCTCGGTGGAATTCAAGGGGGCGAAAAAACACGTTAAAATTTAATTAGCAACTTTCCATCTCCTCACTCGGCAGAGCTCCTTTGAGACTCAAAAACATGCTGTTACTCAGAGTACAACATGAAAAAGATGAAAATAAAGCCAGATTTTTTTAGGATGAGCGAACCCTTCTTGCTTCGCTTCACTTGTTTCCAGACTATTTTTTAATCCGACTTTGTTTTGTTGTGTTTTGTTCTCACTTACAACTCGTATTTCTTCCCTTCAACCCGAGATCATGTCAGTTGATGATGTGTCCTCTGGGTTTGGAGGAGAAAGGGGTTAAATCAGAGTCAAAAGTGGGCAAATGATCCCTTGATTAAATATTAATCACCTCGCCTCGCACTCTTCGAGTTACTTACCAACTTTCTCCTCGTCTGCTTTCTTTTTTTACTTTTCTCCACTTTCTTTCAATCTAATTAGATTCCTCTACATTGAAGCAACTCATGTAATAATAACTTTTTTATTTAATTAATTCCCCAGGTTTGGTTCCAAAATCGAAGAATGAAGGATAAACGTCAAAGAATGGCATTAGCATGGCCATACGCAGATCCAGCACTTGCAGCTTATATCCTACATGCAGCAGCAGCCTCTGCTTCCGCGGCCAACAATTACGGACCTTACGGACCCGCTGCGGCAGCATCACTTTATCAAGCTGCGTACTATCCTCATCCCGTAGCTGCGGCACTTGCGGCTGGAAACCGTGGCGGAAGTGGAGGTTATCAGCAATCCCCTGGAGGTCATCCAGGTCAAATCCCATCAGGACCTTTACGAGGCTACCACTCTCCTCCAATCTCGCACTACCCCTCACCTAATTCTGGGGTAAATTCATTGGGAATGGGACGTAGTGGACTGTCTGCTGGTTCTTTTCCTTATGGAAACATGGGGAGAGGTGAGATGCTTCGGAGTTCGGCCGGAAATGAGTCTATGGAGGATCTGAGTACATCCTCCTCCACAACTAGACTTCCGATCTCTATTCCAGTCCCGATGGCAAGTAATTCTCCAACAACATCTTCCTCCTCCTCTGCTCATAGCAATAATGGCGACGGTGCCAGCGGAAATTGTCACAGCCATATTAGTGTGGATGGACTCGGATCTCCGATTCCAAGATACTCGCCCGGATCTCATCATCATCACCACCACAGCCATAGTCTCAGTCTTAACAGTAGTGGAGGAAGTAATGTCACTAAAAGTCCGTCGCCATCATCCCTTAGTCCTATTATTGGATCTAATGTCACTCCCACGCCCACGCTCTTTCAACCCTATAAAGAAACTACGAAGGCTTAATATCGGGTTGGATACGGGAGCATGATCTCTTAAACAAATATATAATTCTCATCCCTCCCCCATGTCTCAGAGTAAGGTTTTGTTAGGAGAAAGTCATGTAATGCAATTAATAATTGACAAATTCAGCAATTTTATTGATATTAATAGTGGCCGCCATTATAGAGTATTATACATGGAAAGGTTAGTCTTAGCTAAATGTATGTACTTGCTCCTGCCGTGTACCCTATTTGCAATATTAATTTATAGCTATGTAATTTATAACAGCAAATTATTTATTGTGGTTAACAGTGTATAACTTAAGTTTTTGCCATAATGACAAAGTGAAATGATGCCAAATAATTTGGTAGTTAGATCGTAAGTAAGGTATAAGAGGATGAAGGAGATTTATACGTTTTTAGTATTTGTAGTTAGCTTATGTATTGTTGTTTTAAAACATGATCATGTTACATATTAGTGTGTTGTATGTTATTGAATGAAAATAGTAATTGAATGTGTTCCATTGCCAAACGTGTTGTAGCATATATTAGAGTCGTATAATATGGTTATGAGCAATAAAATAATAAAATGCGCAAAAAAGTCGTAAAAAGTTCATGTATTGTACCACCCCACTTAACTCTTTTCTCTCGTATTCCCTTGAGTTATTTAGTTTAGTTAGCAAACTGGGAAGCATTTTAAGCAATCTGGTCTCAAATCTTTTTTTCCGAGTCGAGTGGGCTTGCATGCATTTTACTGCCATCATAAATCCATCTATGATATAACTCCATAATAGTGATCCCATCTCTTTTTTTTGTTCGTTAGGAATCATTGCAAAATCATTTTCTCATTAGAGCCGAGATGGTTGGTGAGTTTCCTAAGTCTTACACTTTCTCCGTTAAGTTTGAAACATAAAGTAATTAATAACTCTATTATAGAGTCATAAATGCAGAACAATTAAGCAATTAGTGAGTGATAATTCGGACGCTGATTTCAAATTTAGATTCAGATTTATGTATTAACTAGTTCTTGAATGGAATGGGTATAGGATAAGGATTACACTCCAACAATCTTACTTCTACCTTATTATACGTGGTAGTAAAAAAAAGTTTTATATAAAACTTCCTGAAGATGAATTTTCCCGTAATTTGAACCGAAGCAGGAATGAATGGCGTAATAAAAATTGCATTACGCAAAAGTGGTGTTTTATTTCTTATAATATAACATTCATTTCACCCTTCACCCTGCTCCTTATTCTGTAATAAGGTGGAGAAAGTGGAAGAACGTAACGTGTTCACTAACAGGCAAGATTTCTTGCTTGGAGTCAATTCTTGGGTAAAACTTTTTCAAAATATGGCAGTGAAAGCAGAACCAGATTGCTTTACAGGTCGTCTCCAACATGGACCATTAAAGACCAGATGATACACACTTTATTTTATGGATCCATTCCAAGGAACCTTCTACCAAATATTGTAGTATTGCAATGTAATTGACTTGGCTGGAATGTAGTCATCTTCTTCCGGAATGGATGGGTTGTTTTTGTGAAGAGAAAACTGACAGATCATATTTCACTGGGTATTATTTATTCTTGCCATTATATCCAAACCGGGGATAATTCTCGTATCTTTATGGTTTTTTGGAGTAAAGGCAGTCTAGATTTTGAGAAGATTAATAAACTGCCAGACTCATCATTTTCCACTTTTCTCTATAAAATATGAACCCATTTATTTGGCTTGGCACGATTGGATGGATGAACCCAGATTTGATATCATTTACAATTTAGGACTCATGGGCTCATCAATCTACCATGATTGAGTGATAAGTTTGCATCATCCCCCATTATTCTAGAGAAGGAAAGTATGTTTAGGATGGTGCTTTGTGTGAGATTGGAAAATTTTCTTTTCGTATTTTGAGAAGATTATAAGAAAGTTGGTTCGGTAAATTTCCACTATCGAGAAAGCTTCATGAGGCTACGATTTCAGAATCATAAAAAGAGCGTGACAAAATATTGTACATACAGAATTGGAATAATCAAAAACTTTTCAGAATCCAATCAAATAGAAAATTGAACAAACTTTCCAATTTCTATGGATTGCTCTTTTATCTGTTCATCGGTTTGACTAACTTAACTTAACATATCCCCGTTTTGCATGAGGATCTTTGAAAGTTTTACGATGACAAAAATAAATCAAAATGCCATGTCACTATTTTGATAATGAACCAATCTGACACCAGTAAGGACTCGTTATTGGTACAACACTCTTCAAATCAGACAAACATAACTAGTTTATACTCTGTGGAGGCCTCAAGTCGCGGTTCAAGCAAAGATAATATCGGAGACGACATCAGTTTAACTGTTGAAGTTGATAGTGAAATTTCAACAATCGACTCCAAGGCAGAATCGGAACTAACTCATCTTGAATCAACGCAGGAGGGTGAACCAGAAAAAGATAAGCCAAAAGTGAAAACTCCTGGAGAAAGTTACCCGAAAAAGTACGGAAATTGCACCAATCCCTGTTATTGCATCAAAGATTTGGAAGCAGCGATTCACATTATTATAGTTTCTGAACTTGTGCGTATTATCCTACTTTATGATATTATGCTAAACACTAAATTATTAAGATGGTTAAAATTTTGATTTAAAATAGATTATGAGTGGAATAACCATTGGGTTCGGGCTGTGGTGTTGCTCCGATCCTGAAAGTGTTTTTACTACGCTCATCTCAAACGAGGAAAATAGTGCTGCTAGCAAAAAATTGGAAATAATGAGTATGTCGATTAAATAGTTCGAAAGGCTCCCAAATTGTGTTTGCACATTCAGGAATTGCATTCTTTTTTTAGTTATCCAGCGTCTAGGCTTGCTTTACACGGCTTTTGGAGTCGTCTCAATTTTCCTCAGTTACCTTTTGTACAAGGGAATGAAGTTGAGAAGAAGAAAACTCTGCATTGGCTGGTCTTCTGTAACAATTGTTTCCGCCATCCTACTTTTCGTGGGATTGTGGTTAGTTTTGTTCGATCCTGGACAAAAAATAGGTCGAAACTTTGGGACACCACTCATCCAATTTGATACAAGATGGCTCATCTTTTTCCTAGTGACGACGGTTTCAACGGTATTGAATTTGTATTTTGTGTACGTGGTGAGCATTTATGGAACTATCCTCCAAATGGTGGATCGAACCTATGCCCTTATTCACACCGGATTAGTGGATGAGGATGAACTAGACGAAGAGGAAGATCAGATAGCAGTACAAAATCACGAAGAAAATTTAGAAAAAGGAAACGAAAAAGTGATTGAAAATCAAGAAGTTCCGGAACATATGTCCATGGATGAATCTCAAATTACTGATGATCCCGATGTTGAATCAACTTTCACCAAGTACTCCTCGGATCTGGGTGTACTACATAAAAAGGCAAAACCAGGTACCAGACACTCCTGAGTCGGAAAAACAATAAACCGCTTTGAAATAAAGGGACCACTCCCAAACTTTGTAGAAATAATTTGACTTTAAATGAATGGACCCTCTCAATTTTTTGGATGGCAAGTTCAATAGAAGCCGATACCGAAAATGATGAAAAGTCATTGGAACATGTTATTTTTGACAGTTGACTTTTTAAGTTAAAGTTATTGTAACCGATACCATTTCATGTCCAATTATTATGTTTTGTGACCATGCAGGCGGAGACGAGCCGTCGTTGTGATTTGAATAAATGAATTCCTTCTAGTTGCGGAAACCCATCCTTTATTTCACGTTCCCGACAAACAAACAAGTGTTTAGGGACAGTTGTAAAAAATGTATGGCGGAAAAATGGAGAAGTCGCAAACATTCATTAATTGTCTTACAGGATTTGTCACTCCCAAACTTAAATGCGTTCTGTGGACAACAATGGTTGACGTGGGTGGCTCTTGTCTGATATCCGAGTTCAAAATTTCCTGTAAAAGCCCCAAAATCATGCACCTGCATATAAAATGTTGAACCCTAATATCTGCATAATCACTATATTTGCATACAACCAAGGAGTAAAGAATACTCGATGTTGATACATTCCTACTGTAGAAACATGGGTAAAGTGTCAAAAACACGTCGGGAGTATTTGATACTCAAAGCGAACTGTGTTGAGGCTAAAATACTAAAAGTTGAAAATAATACCCTTTTTCTTTAAAAAAACGATTCACCGAATATGTGACCTGCTGCTGACTCCTTCCTCAAAGAATGTTGACATTTTAAGTGCTCAAAGAGTTTCCTCCCGCATCGCCTTGTCCTCCTTTGAACAGTTTAGTGAATATGCAAGGAGGAAGTATTTTAAGGCAGGTTAAGGCATAGACTACATATGCCTGTCATGAGCTTTTATTTTATGTCCCCTCAGCAGCAATCAAGTGCTCAAAGGATTCCTTTTTAAAACACTTATGCCATACTAATGGCATCCTTTTCCAATTCAAACAACTCGCAACTTAAGGGATTTACTAAAAATATTCTTGTTGAAAGAAACTGTTTGGAGAGGGTTTACAAGATTACATTGTGTTTTGAGGGTAAGTGGTAGTTTCAGGAAAACAGAGGTATTAAGATAAGAAAAGGGTTTAAGCTAACTTTAAGTTGGGAAGCATTATAAGGTAATATAATATTGTGCGGCAGACGTGGAAGCGTGAAATGCCATTTATTTTCTCAATTTAGAGAATTAATAGAAGAACAAGGAAACGGTGGTTGTATTAGATACATGGATAGCACAATCAATTAAAAGCTAAAACACTCGTTTAACAGCTCGACCTGCAGCTGCGTAAGAGACGAAATGGGCCGATTATGTGGAAATTATGGGCTTTTAGACAAAGTCTGTGATATCAGAATTGAGACGAGAGTGGTTGCCTGCCAAAGTGGATGTAATTTTAACGTGATGCGATAACCACGAATGTTATGTTGCTTGTTTTCTGGCAAACGGAACAAAATTTCATTAAACGTGTGAGAAGACACAAAGTGAGAAGAAAGTTGTGAAATATTCTAATTGATCTTCGTCCTGTAATTGCCCATCAATGGCGGAATCATTGCTGGAAATGGTGTAATAAACTGTGTTAATGCCAACTTAATGGCTCAGCGGCTCAACCTTTTATTGAACATTAATTGTGAGCCTTGTGCGTTCTCTTGCATTTGTTTTCATTTCAACACTGATTTCAGTTTTCTGTCGGTTTATTTGTTCCAAGTAAACAACAAACTCTATCAAAAAATATGGCCATCTTGTTATACCATGTTTCGAACACATCTATGAAAAACATTATTATTCAAAAGTAACTCCATTCATCTGATAATCCCATATTAATTTATTTCAATACGAAACGGTAAAATATTGGTCACATGAATATCGAGCTGTATTTTAAGCAAAACATGTTCACATGATCTAATTAATTGCACATAAACCGTTATAACCATTTCATTGTTAGGAGCTGAATCGGACCCATATTTCATTTGTTAGTGTGTGCGCTATTGAACCTCATCTACTGTGATTTACTCTACTGCAATGCATACTCGAATTTTGAAATACATTTTAATGCTGACGGTTCTGTTATTTCAGGTTTGATCCAATTTCACACAATTATTCTTGTAAATTAAACAGGTCGTGAACAACATACAATTTTCATTTTAGAACTCCAACTCCCAACAATATGAAGAGGAAGATGAGCATGAGGGCGAAGACGAGTCCGAGGCTGAATTGAATGTTCCATCCACAACTAAAAAGATTGATCCCCTGCTAAACATGAACTTCACGGAACAATTTCAAATGTTGACATCACAAGTAGATGGTAATAGTTGAATTTTAGAGTATTTTGAACATTTAATTAAATTAGTCATTCCAATATTCAAGCTGCT
>JAAXNX010001317.1:0-18634 GCA_036491905.1 Folsomia manolachei
AACCCAAAGTAGCAGACTTACAGGAAGAGATCAAAAGTGTAATAATGCCTCTATGCAAGAGTGGGTAAATGAAATGCAAATCACACAAAGAGTGAAATATCACTCAAGCAGGCGGGCACAAACTAAATCATGAAAGGTTAGTTGCTAGCTGAGTTGGTTGGGTGAGGTTTAGTTTATCAAGAAGTGAGATTGGGATAAGATGCGTGTCATGAAGTCATATCATTCTACACACAGAAAAGAACGGAATGTGGCACACTTAACCAAAAGTAAGAAAAGAACATTTTCCTTTCACTGAATCATTGCACGACACGGGAGCAGATACGACCAGGAATAAAAATCCCCGAGATTTATTGCGAGTTGCAGTGAGATTGTCACATAACCCTTCCCGAAACCCGGATACTCATCTAGAAAGAATAGTCTTGGGCGGCATATTAGGAAGACGTAGTCTGGATCCTGAGAAAAATAAGAGTTCTATGGGTAGGTTGTTGGAGCGAGTGAAATTATAAAAGTTGAGTTTCCGAAGTAAATAAGTCGGGATGAACGAACATCAGTCCTAGACGTCGTTTCAATAAACCTTTGTGTCAATAACGAGAACAAGGAACACGTTTGTTCGTTACCCAACTATTCTATCTTGAACCGTGACATTGCTCATATACTCAGCTAGAGTTGGTGAGCTAATTAAGATTTCCATTCACACTTCGGTGAAAAAATCTCCCAGCTTTTCACCCCTTCCATTGCTTGCCCTTTCTTTTTGATAATAACTGATGCTGTGCATGCCCTGTTCATTCCAATTTACCTCACAAGGAAAAGTGACAATTCCCAGCTTTCTCCTGAGCCAGAGAGCTGACTTCATAAGTAAAGTTCATCCCATTCTATGCTGCAGCTTGCAAACTCAAACTTCAACTTTTGTTATCAACCAAAGTTTCTTATATGTTTTTGCAGTAAATGAAAGTGGAGTCAAGGACAAAGTCTGCGAGGCCGTATCACATTCATTGGCATTAACCACACAATGTCAATTCCAGATCAACTCGAGTTTGTTTCACTTGCATTCCATGCATGCCGTGGGCAAAAAATTTTTGTTCAAGGCCTTTCCATGAGATTCTAAGAAATTGCAAATCTTATATAAAGCAACTTTTTAATTAGTAAATAAAAGAAGTTCTATATTATGCTGAAGATGACAACAACTTTCATTTCATAAGAGTAAATACTCTTTCGAAAGTAAGTAAAGTCATGTGTACAATCCGCATATAAAAAACCACAAGAAATAATACCAAACACACAAACTGCCATTGCGTATTGAATTTGCGGCAATAACGTCCTGTCCCATTTATTTAAAAGGTCAGTTAAAGAACGAGTTGTCAGGTCTGCGAAATGGAACGACTTTTCCTTCTGCACTCACTTGAAAAGACTATTTCTTCCTCTTCCAGTAAAGAATTGGCCTGGTCTCATCCTCTCCTCTGGTCACAGTTTGGTTTTTTTGGGATAAAAAGAGTGAGGAGGAAGTTGGATTTGCACAGGAAAAGTCTTTCAAGCGCCCATTTGCTCACTGAGTGCATCTTGGTGGGAGTCACCATACCTAATCGAAAGATTTAAAGTGCGAGGTTAAAAGAGCTGCCGTTTGTCAATTTCACCACCGAATTGCTAATCAATTCCTTAAACATTCACCCCAAAAGCCTTTTCACACCATAAAAGTTAGTGCTAACTAAAACACTGAGAAGAAAAAGACTGCCGAACGAGGCGGATGACAGGAAAGGAACATATCCACACTTGGCCAACAAGGAAAGAAGTCCTGCCTCCTGTTCACACTTCATTGCATTCTCACAGTATCAATGCCGACTTTGTAATCTGACTCAATGTAAGTGCAAGGATTACCATCAAAAGGTAATTCAAGCCAAAGACCACCGAATTAGATTCTCACTATTTTCTATCTACAACATTATTTATTCAATTTATATCCCTAGGATTTATCGGAAGGTTTCGTTATTTTTTTGTATATTCTTGCATTAAGTACCCTTGCCGTAAAATACTAAAAATTTAAAATGTTCCATGTAGATGTCTAGCAGTCGAATTGTTTGTTGTTTTACCACTTTTTAATCAAAGCAATTTCAACTTCAATTTGATTCATAATCAATACAAATACAACTAAAAGGCAATTTGCTTACCTTCCTGAATTCTCACTCGTAGTTATTTTAATTAGTAAGAAGGTGACATTAAAATGAAGCATTTTCTTTTCAGGGAATGAATAAATGAACGATATAACTACCGCTAGATTATTATTGGATAAATGAAGAATGGCATGCAATGATTTTTCGTACATTTCTAGGTTTGCCAAAAAATGTATGTTACCCAATCACTCACTACCCAACTTTCATTCAGAAGTTTATTAAGTAAGGTAGAGCCAATGCCTTTTGTGTATTCATTATAAGATTCTTTACATCAAATACAAGTAACCGATTGGCAACAGTCCGAAAAATGTTACAAGAAAAATAACACAATGCTTTTCTATTGTGCTGCATGTGCAACCTTTCACCCTCGATCCATGATCCAGCTCATTTTATCTCCCGCAGCGAACATTGATTGATCCATTCATATTACACAATGACAGAAAACAAACACGGATTTCTGGCGAATTGTGTGTGCTTTCGTTGGAAAATCTCGAATCCTTGCTATATATCTATTTTCTACTTTTCCATTAAGAAATTCCTTCATAAAGGTCCATGTCGAATTTTCAAATACAAATATAAGCAATTGCAGACTATGTATGAACTTCAATTTGTTATTATTACAGATTCAAGCACTCATTCTTTAAAATAGAAAGAATTTATACTTGATTTTTTTAATGAACCCGAACCGAGTTTCAGTCACAATTGAGGCAGAATTTTGTTTAAGTTTCCCATAATTTACCTCCATTGTGGCCAGACTGGTTGAATAAAATCACAAGATTAGCATGAAAGATAACATTTTGGGCCATTAAATCAACTTCTTCCTCTTGAACGAAGAGGTTCTTTAAGACTCAAAATCCCGTTTAGCACTATCCAACCACGGCTTAAAGTCAACAATGACTCGACACATCAATTTCTTGAAGAATATCCAGTCAGAGCCAGAAAACCAAAATTAATTCAAACCAACTCATTCCAGTCATCCACAAGCAAGCCAAAAGCAAACACCTCTGCCACCACCTGCCTTGGCTTACCATCCCTATTTTGGTCGCTTATGTAAATACAAATTAGTATTTTCATAACGCCATTCAATCCACAGCCAATTCCTTACTACATCTCACCTCCGAATGAACAAACTGACTGATTGGGTAGACAAGCACTTCGTGGTAAGTGGTTCTCTTCCTGTCTAAAAAGTTTACAAAAGAAGCAAAATATTTCCACTTCAATTCCCTGAATTCAACCAACATTTTACCTTCACTTTATCAAAAGCATACTAACTAAACACAACCCAAGACATGAACCCTTGTGTATTGGACTACATGGTATTAGGTCGTTACTCTTACAAAAGTCAAACAATATTAAGAAAAAGAAGGGAGAAATATGTCAAAAATCAAATCGGAATTGAAGTGATATATACTGGCACCCGTAAAAAATTAAAACCCAAAATAGTAGCGAAACAAGTATTTTTATTCCCTAGATATTTGAATTTCCTTGGGTAAAATAAAATTGAAAAAAATCGGTATTGGCAGAATACATGACCCGATTGTTGGTTGGAGGAGAAAGATTCAATGGATGTAACGCATGTGGCATGAAGCAAGTCTGGAAGGAACATAAAATAATATTGGGCTGTAGATATCCCAAAACGAGCATCAGAGGACCAAACACAAGGATCTCATCCACATCCACATCCACTTGTATAAAATCTGAAAAGNCAAACACAAGGATCTCATCCACATCCACATCCACTTGTATAAAATCTGAAAAGCCTGTACATTGCAACCCGTGTGCAGTCAAACACTACAATAACTGAGTGGGAACAGGAATTGTTGCAGAGAAACCTTCTCTAACTATATCACGACAAATTGGATACTTAGCATTTGCAAGGACATATGAGGATATCACTTTGTTCGATTCGATACTTCGCTCCAACATTTTTGTTAGATCACTTGAAAGCCAAGGAATGCAAAGAAAATATCAAACGTTTTCGGATTGTGTACCCACCCACGGCCAGAATTCCTTATAGATGTATTTAACTCCGTAAAAAATGTATGGCTAGTAATCTACTTGATGCGATAGTTTGGCGTTGGTCAAATCCGTAAAGTACTAGAGGTTCGATGTTCAAATCTATGTCCAGGAGCTTGTTGGGAAGTAAACGGCAATTGGCAATTATGGGTTTTATGGATGAAAACTGCAACCTGGCATCACGTCTGATTTCTGGCTCATGAGCATCTCACGCCTGATCTCACGCTTGGCTGAGTTTTTGTTACATCTGAGTCAACACCTTACAATCCCTTAATTCCTATCGCAAAATCCTCAAATGTTGCTGCCAATCTGGGTGGTAGACTTGCTTGATCCCCTATTCTAGATTGGCATCAAAGTATAACATGATTTTTAAAGCTTGTGAACCATAATTCACTTCCTGAAAGTGAAATTTATCTGGATTTTCACCAACTCGCTCCCTACTAAGCTATTACACCCGCAATCGTACATTACTCGCTCAAGGCATAGAGTAGGAGGATTATCTTCTCTCTCATTTATGTGAATAAAGCATTTGGCACAGCATTTTTCCATAGATTTGGCAAATCATTCCATGTCACAAATTGTTTTTATCTTAAAGATTCAGTGAGTCGCAGTAATCCCAGCTAGATTAAAATTACCAACGGAATGAGTGTTACACGGTTGAAAAAGAATTTGGGTGTCACACGATTTGGTGGAAATGACAGGGCATCTTAGTTTAGTAGTGCTTTCTTTATGTTTTTCAATCCTTATTCATCCGTGCACCCATCCAGCAGCGTCCCAACTTTAGTAAAACTTTTTTATATCATGATATTAGCAAATAATTAAGGCCCAATCGTTCGGCTTGAATACATTTTCTGCTGCTTTTTTACCCTGTGCTCTCCCTGCTTGTCTCCTTCCTCTTCAAAAGTGAAGTTGATGGTGAACTGAATATACATAGGTTGCATAGAAAATTTGCTTTGGGAATAAAAAGCCAATAATGCTTCATCCCCTCTGACAAAAGAGAGACCAAGCAGGCACCCTTTGCATTGAGTTATCCCGTCCTCTTGAGACGTTTTTTCATGGTTCACTTCAACTATTTTCATTTTATCCACCAAACCAGACAAAAACCAATCGAACCACCCTTAATCACGAAGAGCAAGCTTTTGCTTTGTACTGCTGCACTGAACACAACACAACTCTTTGAATCAGAACAGAGGGTCAAACCCTTGGAGAATTTAAGTTTCACAAAAGCACGTCCACGTTGTTGGAAATGGATACAAAACCAAAGTACATTTTTTATTTGTTGTACATCAGTTGAACCGCTCTGCTCATCCTTCGTGTAGTTTCCAGTATCATACATCACAATCATATGATAGAAACAATTTGCAATAAAAAAATAAATCCTTAGCACGCATGTAATGGCACTTTGAGCTAAAATGGATCTGAATTTTTGTCTTTATGGTGGTTAAACAATTCCCAGTCGTTTAGGTTATGTGGCATTATCTTGATTTATAAAATGAGATCTTAATTTAATAATATTTATTGATAAATGCTGCTGCGGCCCGGATTCTTTTGAATTCTTTTGAATGGGAACTGTTATTCTAAGCGACAAGAAAAATGATGGCTGTTTGATTATACAACATGGATCATAACTCCAATATTTTGTGTGGTGTCAACAGGATTCTGTCTGGTCTAGGAAGAGGATAAGATGAAGCATTACACAAAATTCTTACCGACAGCGCCAGATTGCTCATAAATTTTCTTAATGCCAGTCAATTACACCCAATAAAGCAATACAAGTTAGAAACTTCATTAAGACTGAGAAGGAAGCGGGTGGAAAAGTACAGGAGAAACCGATTAGGCCAAGTATTTTAATACTTCAGCTTCCAACCTGTATTTTCCATCCTTCATTTCCTTTACTCCCACCGTTTACACTTTACATCTCATGTAATAATCCAATAACTTGAGATTGGTCAAGTGATAAAATTACCTGTCGCATCCTCACATCCTCAACTTATTCATTACGTAATAATAAACCGATTTTGTACAAGATTTGTATTTCAACTTTATGATCCAAGTAATTCATACAAAAAAAACAATTTACGATGCTTAACACCCTTTCTTATTTACCGGCCATAGCTGAATCTCAACATCTGTATATGGTGAACAGGTCGACCAAACCTTTAAAACTGACTTTGACCATCAGAACAATCACTTTATAAAGATTTGATGATTGTTCGCCTGGATAAACCAGAATCATCAGACTGTCGTTTGTTCAATGTTTATTACTCCAATGTACAATTCAGCCACTAACAAATGCAGCACAAAGTGCCCTTTAGTTACAAGGGTCCATATTCTTTCTTCATTATCACAACCAACGAACCAAGGCAGTTAGTTCTTCTACGTTCCATTGTTTGGATGGAAATGAATAAAAACTCGGGATAATAAATTTTCTGAAACTTGAATCATTCACCCTGTCCTTGGATGCAATGTGGTGAATATGGATTAGAGGGACGATGCAGTTCAAGTGGTAGAAACTAATAAACTCAGCTAACTTGCTCATTTAAAACAGTTAATTTGCATATTAGTGAAAAGTAGGAGTGTAGTTTGTAACGCCCATTTTATTTATAGCATAAAATAACATTTTCTCTAAATTAGACTCATCTCAACACTTGAATTTGATTCTATTCCCTGAACGACCATTTCCCTACAACGTCCATCCTTCACATCTGTTAGGCAATCAAATGACTCTTTTTTTACACTCCAATTTCAAGTCGATTTTCTGTTAAAATATTTCAAAAACTTGTTCCATGAGACAAATTCGAAGTCTGTCGCTTACATTTACTGAAAAGATTTAAAATTTCTGATTATGAATGCTTTAAGCTTATATTTAAATACTTTGAAGGATTTATCACATGTGGAAAAGCTGGAGTTTTGATATTTTTTGAAAATTGAAAAGGTAACAACGAGCAAAACCAGGAAAGGAGAAAATCTCTTTCGAATGAAATATTAAGGTGAGCTTTCCTTACACACTATCATATCACAGCAAATCCTCCTTTTGTCATAAATGACATCCGTTGGTAATATGTCATACGGATTTGGCGAAATCGAAACGCCTCGACTGACTTTTCACATTTCCTTCCCTCAACTAATGTCCTTTAACAGAGTTCAGTCAGCGAGTTCTTCTATTTTATCCAGTAGTCCAGGAAAAGGTCGTTGTCACTGCCATTGGTTAACTGGGATTCAAGAATAAAGTAAATTCATTGTATGCAGTGTCGACTGGATTTAGTGTAATATTATCTGCCAAGTGAGACTCGACTGGCTGGTGGGAAAATCGGTAACCAGAGCACGCTGAAATAATGGATATTGGTAATAGCATTTGAAGGAACAAGGCCACATAATGTGTCTTTTTGCATGCATATTGGTAGATTTTATCTCCGTTCTGGTCTAAATCGTGCCGCCCTAGCAGTACCCTGATGTGGTGTGGTCATTGAGCGAATTCAAGCTGGAAGGAATGGGTTGGCGTAGTTGGATCGGTGTAGATTTTGAAGCAAATCCAAAATGGAAATTGCAGAAGAATAGAAACGGACATAACGACCACCAGCGTTATAGGATCAAAGAGCAGTTCGGGCCTTGTCCTGGTGCCATTTAACACTTTTCTTTTTTTCATTCTTATTTTTTCATCGGTTGAGCTGAATGTGATATGATATGACGAGCATGGGGTGTGATAATGATGAGCTGGCCAAAATTGTTTCACATTCCATCTTTTTACTATCCTGCTTTGGTCCGAGATGTCTTGGAGTCATTTTACATTATAATAATTTACTAGTTTTGTTCTTTCGCAAAATGATATTAAGTAGTTTGAAAATCTAAACTTGTGGAAAGGGTCGGGGTGGTCACTCTTGGTTGGTGGCAGAGCGTTGAACTTTAAACTTGGAATTTGTGGCGGTATTTGGCAATTTCATAAGTAATGCAATACGAGACACATATAATTCCAACCCAAATATTAAGAGTGACAGATTTCATTTACTACCGTGTCAACATCCATGCGTTGTAGCTGCGTAAAGTAATGTCAAACAAATATTTTGAGTCTAGTGAGGAAGTAGATGAAACTTTTGTCTATTGTTGTCTGTGAAGCAAAATATGTAAAGCAAACTACTGCACATACTTATATGGGCCATACCAGGATATGAATGACATTTGTTCCTTGAATGGAAAATTCCAACTAAGGTAGCTCGTCTCAACCATACAATCCGAAATTACCCACACATCACTCGCTCGGTAGCATTATCACATCATTCATCTCTACGTTATTGCATCAAATCCGTGTATCAATATTCCCATGGGCAAGCCTTCCCAAAGCTTGTTTGAGTCGATGCCTCCCGACCAAAATCTCAGTCTGACAGGTTAGATCAATCTAAAAGCTTATCAAAATAATCCTTTCCATTTGTCAATTTCCCATCCTTCTTTGACAACTTCATATTTGGTTTCAACTTAGGCTACTCCATCCATCCCATCTCTGGCCATGCATCACAGTTAGATTCCCGATATTTGAATACATTGAGGTTAAATTGGACCCACATACAAACAAGTAGATATTCTATTATTCTCCAATATTATACGTGCTTTAAATATTCCAACAATTCTATTTTTTAGCCTTATACATAATCCTTTGCTTTAATTGTGTTGAGATGTAGAGAGCGATTGCAAAAAAGTAAATTTTACAATCTCATACTCTTATTCTAGGTGTTTCCCATTATTCGTTGAAATCGATTCTCTGCACATTATTGAAACAAGATAAGTTGTTTTTCTAGCACACATTGACTGACATCCATCCCTATCTTTGTATCGTATCTTACTCTCTCCATCTACATTTTTGTGCATTTTAGCAAAAGAGGTTCATTTCACTTCAGTTCAGTCTGCTGCTCTCAAACTCAATCCAGCATGTCGAAAAACCAATTCATTTTAGCACAACGTCTTCCCTTTTCTTCTTTTTTTTACTTCTTTTTCTTAGAAGATCAAGATAGGACGACGTTGTGATGTGAGTAACATTAGCATGCAAAAGCGGTTACGGGTTTACTTTCATAATACAACTCGGAGTGAAGTGAGTATCAGGAAGCATGGAGGCATAAAAAATTCATCTGCTTCTTCTTCCTCCACTGTTTAGCTTTACTTTGCATCACATTAGTATTGGAAATAGGAATCAAGTCGAGGCACAAGATTCGATCGACCCTCCTTATTCCTTGCGTACCTAGCAAAGGACATATATGGCTGCTGCTGCCTTCTGCCGCTGCAGAAATAGCATCACATCAGAAAACGGAAAACAGTTTGAAAAGGTCTTGCTTCGTAAGGCTTTGGTATGGTTCGAGTACAAAATAACTTTGATCTCTATTGGAATCGGAAGTTCATCAATCATTTTTTCAGGAGCTTGAAGACAGCGTCGATTCAATTCTAGTCGCATTCTCAATTCTCATATTAAAAACACCGTGTTCTTCACTCCTCTTATCAAACAAGCTGCACCACCTTTCATCTTATCCACTTTCTCATTTTTTCATTCATTGGCAAATACAGGGATAGCAAGGTAAGAAACAAGGTATGAATTTCAACAGAGTGGAAACTGTAGCTTAATATCTGTAAATGAAAATAAATGGTGAAAGCTCTGCCTCTATGATACACCACACCACCAATTATTCATTACCTTTTTGGATCTGATGAATTCTTTTCAGCTATTATTGGGCGAGTGGGTCACGACTCGACTCTTGGAGTTTGTCTGCCTGACAAGTCATCAACTGTTTTTGGTGTGGTTTTGAGCCTATGCAAACCCATTCATCCCCTTCCAATTAATTTGAGTCTTAATACTACGCAGTGTGCATGTTCATAATTTGAGAGCTAATTCTGCAAAATGGCCCACGACCCCGATCCATTGTGCGTACTAATACTGCCCGGAGGAAAAGGTTTATTTAGTCCCTGCTCTATGGCTGACTGTGTACACATATTCATTCTGACTCTTACCAGCAATGCTAAAGGATGAATAATAAGTATAAGCATTTGGAAGAGATTTAATCAGCAGAGAAATCATTTAAGTGCACGCATTTACATTTTATTATGCAAACGCCCTTTTATTCCTGATGGAATCGATTCAATTCAATTTAATTATTTCAATTCCCATCCCAATATAACCAACCGAGCCGAAAGAGAATAAGCCAGCCAGCCAGCAATAAGGGAGCAAGCAAAGTAAACCAACGAACCTGGTGCAATCAAATCAGTTGGCTGTTAGGGCAGATAAGTGCGAGTACTAAGGTAGATAGTTTGCATGCCAATAAACTTTTAACCAAGCCAATTGGGTTGGATATTCTACCGACCGAACCGATGAACAAAGTCTTTTACGTTTACCACACCACAGGAAGCAAGCATGCAATTTACTTATACGCATCCATCCATATTCTGGTACATTTGTAGGAATTCTCTCCTCTGCCTATCTATCCAGCCCAGTCAGTTTGTTCCTTGATTGTCTTGGGGCGATCTTTGTACAAAGTGATTGGGATGGTGATAGGTTGGAGGTTGAATTGCAGCGATGAAGAGTTTAAATCAAACAATTCATCGGTTTGACTGAACAGTTTAATAACATAAGAACGAATTGTGAGCACCTTTACTTTAGGACAGGGTCTGAACTAATAGGCATTGTGTACTGAACCAATTTCTTTTCTCAATTTTTGTGCAAATAGAAAACAGAATCCAATATGACATGACACGGTGAGTGGAATCGGCTTTGAAGAATGGGATGCCAATATGTATTCCACCGATATAATTCAATTCGAGGAAATCAACTATAGAACTTCATCAAATTTCATCTATCCTGAATTTGCACAAAGCATTACGAGAAGCAAGACAAGTCGTCCGTGCTCAATACAGAATGGGTTGGGTGACATCAATATTCTTTTTTTCTGCGTTTTTTATGAACTCTTTCCCATCTAAGCTGGCTCTGGCTGTTACTCTTTACCCATATATCCATGTTCTTTAACCCTTTCAGACTCAATGTGTTGAGGGACATTGGGACTCGATGAACAGATCTCCATTATTTTCAACACTCAGCAACCAACTACAATTTCTGAGGCACATTCATTCTAATATGATTCTCTCCTTCGTCACAGGGCAACTTTTTTCTTTTCTCATTGTGCGTAGCTCTGGAAAAGAAAAGGTATTCCCTCGTCGTCAAATCCCTAAGAACACAAGTCAGACTGTCACTGGTTGGGTTGTGTACTTTACCTACTACACCTGAGGTTGCTTGGATTTGAGTCAAGTCAATCCATTGCGACACGTGGTGAAAGCACCGGATTTTGTGTCCTGTCTTAGGACCAACTCGGTGAAAAATGAATGTCAAAAAGAATGAAGGAATTTCAAATTGAGAAATTTTAGCATACAAAAGAGAATATGATCTGTGCATTGTGATTAACTTCTCAACATTTGAAGAATCCGTGCATTTGAAAAAAAATTGGATCTATCAAAAATGATCAATGCAATATGTGTGGTTCTGACCTCCAGTAAACCTTGCACTTGTATATTTGAAAAAAGTCAAAATTCTTACCTGATGAAAATGATCCGATCGAACGACTGATTTAATCCAGATTGAAGGTTATGACTTCTTACAGTTGTGTTCTTACACTTGTATATTTTTTTGCACTTTTTCACTTTAACCACCAGTCACAATTTGGCATTCACCTCCCCAAATGAAGCAACCGGTGTTTGTAATCTACTCCTGAGTTTAGCTAATGAAGTTGTAATTGAACCTGGTCAATTTTCCTTTCTCACGAACTTTTTAAAATGGAGCAGGACAGAATACACGCGGCTCAAGAAAGAGGATAAGATAATTCCTGATATTAATGCAAACTGAAGCAAATTCTTCCAGGATCACGAGTAAGTGGGCACACCTGTCAGTTTTTATTGCTTAATTAAACTTCTTAATTAACCTTTTTGATTAAACCCACGTCTTCAAATTTTGATTGCTCGAGTTCAACTCCACTTTTTTGTGGTTGATTGGTTCTAAGATTTGAAGTGTTTTCAGCAGCAAACTGATTGATCCTTAAACTATTTTCTTCCCAGCTTTTATTACCTTCCTTGAACTTCTTCCCCTAAATAAATTCAATTATAGTCACTTTTTCTCGCATTTAAATTCAAATCCGAGGGCAAAGTTGGCCAACTAAAATTCCATTCTACGATAGAATTTCTATCCCTCTAATACCATTATATTGTATCGAACAACTCCACAATGCTTTCTCAAATGTAGGGTCGCAATTTGTGGAAAATTTGCAAACTGCAAAAACCAACAAAGGAAGGAATCTCAACCACAAACTGAGGTTCAAATTTTACGAGACCAGTAAAACCAAATTGGCTTTGGAAAGTTTTCCACTTATGCTTACTTACTTGTTTTATGCAGGATATGGTCTCGGAGTCTGGTCTCTTTGGGGTGTTCAAAACCACGGGCAGAATCCCTTTCCTTCGGAGTTAGTGAGGAATATACGTCGGAAAAGAAAGAACAACAAGGAAACTTGTTTGGAATACACAATCAGAATTTTTGCTGCCTTGTGGCACTTTCTTTTCGGAATTCTGTTTCGCAAAATTGCAATGGTTTTTGCTCTGAATCGAAAAAGAACTCGGAGTTGAACTGTTGAGCACTTTACTCAAATCTCACACTTTCACCCAATAAGGTACTGTTGAGGTTAAAGTTTGTTGAAATTGGCCACGGCGACTATTATTTGCTAGTTGAACAGCAACACGGGCCACGAAACGAGATGCAATTGAGAATTGTTGACACGAGGAATGTTTTGAGAAACACGGATGAGGCCACGATTTTTACGAGGTTTTCCCAATAAATTGGAGTATATTTGCAAAAATTACTGCAGTTGAAGTGTAGGTTATTAAATGAAGAAGAATTGCCACTGTTAATGTTTGGCAAAGTTGGTGTAGTAGCAATTTACTAAGTTGCAGGATGACACGCCGGCAAAAAGTTGTTAACTTTGCATACGTTAAGGAAGGTGAAAATCTTTTATTTATTAGAGGCTGGAGACTTGTTCAACACTTAATCATGTAATTCCAGACACCTAAATATGAAGTAAAGCAATCCTTTATTTTAACTGCAAGTTCTTTGCCTTTCAACTTGCAATTTGTCATTAGATCCCCGTTTTAATGGAGAGATTTTGCAGATGGGAGGTTGGAATGCACGCAATTGCAGTTGCAAATTACAAATCCGTGAATGAAGATATTTTATTTATTCTTATATTTACTTTACTCTCCGAGTTAACCACTTATCTTGCCCCGAGATGAAACTTTTTCTTTCGTGACTTGATTAGATTCGCTCTCTAGGCTAACATTTACTTTGCTTTACTTTGCTCACTGACTGAGCCACCATCCAAGTTTGCAGATTACGAAGATTTGTTCGGTGGTCAATAATATAAGAATACAGCCAACCTATCAATGTTCTATGATCACAACAAACCAGTGAAATAACTTGATTTCTCACGATACACTTAAACCATGTTCTCTCTGCCGGCTGTAATGATAGGGAGAATGGAGATATGCTTGATTTTCATGGGAATCTTGATTGATGAACAGACAGAACTGTGTCCAGTTGGTACGCACTGTTTCTTAAAAATCGCGTGTACGTATATTTCCTTTCTTGCTTTGGAATAATATATCCCTTAGTTTCTTCCCGGTTTTAACAACACTTCTCTTAGTCCAGTTTTGGTAATGTGTAAGAAACAATGAATTGCTTTGCTGTACCACACCAACGCAGATATAGATTCCCAAACAAACACTTTGATTGTGTAACTTGTGTTAATGTTGCATTGTTGTTGTGTCTTGTCAATAAATCACTACAAGTTGAGAAACTTGGATTCACGATTCACTCATTTAACTCTGGACTTAAGTAATAGATAGCCAACACCGGCTGTGTATTAGTTGCCAACAAGTTTGAATTCAACTTTGCTGTTGATGATCAACCGGATAATTTTTATGGTTAATGGTATAATTACCATACAATGGGAGGTAAATTTCTCAGTTTCTCTAATCAATTCAATCCCACTTACTTACTCACCCTTAATAACCTTCTACTTGGAGGAAGAAGCTTTAGTACTCAGTCACTCTGAGTGTTAGTCATGTTGAAACATTTAATTAGTGATGGATTGACTACTTGAATGAATTTGAATAGTGAATGGAACGAACCCGACTCAGTTCAATCAGTTCAAGAGCTCTTAAGCGTGGCTTTTAAAATAAAAGCGAGAGTAAATTGAGACAGATCTAAACATTGAATGTAACCCGGAACATGGGCAGCAAGGACTTTTTAGAGAATCTCCTTCACTCACTGATCCGCACTCCACCACGACTACTTTCAGACTGAGTCAGATTCATGTGTTTTTGTGCCTGAAGCACAATTTTAGGTCCAACTCGCACTCCTCGGCAACAGAGATCAACTTGATTCACTTGAAGCAATCCTGTTTTCTTTATACGTGCACAAATTGCTGGCTTTTCTCTCTATTTGCCGGTGAATCCCTGTTTGTGAGCCACTAAACTTTCAGCAACAACAATTGAGCCAAGTGCAAAGTACGAGATTCGCACTGCTCTTATCTAAATGTGCGAATTCCTCCACAAATTACGGGTCTCGTCGTAAACTACTCTTTACTCACGAGGTTGTGTGGCTGGAGGAAGAAATAATTTATGTCTCACGTGACGGGAATCATTTTATTTATCAAATGCTGAGTTTACTTTATTACAAAGGTTGAGTTCAATTGCATAAGTTACCTTTGATCCCAATAATCCTCTTTCTTTATGATGGAAGAATGGGTGTAATGTACTGTCATTAATGGAATGGTAATAACTCACTTATTTTACCACCATGCAAACCATGCAAACCATTCACTCGCGTTGAATTACGGTTATAATCTAATGAACTCTTATTTGTGCGAAAAATTTCTTTCATTCTTGACTTTTATAAATCCAAATAGTCTCAAAATTATTGGTTAGATTTGACAAAAAAACTACCAATTTATCATCAGTGATGGGCAACTGAATCTTCTTGTCTTTCAATTTTTCACGGTGGTAAATTATGTAATGCATGGTATTACCGAGGAAAAGTGTATTCATTCCCAACCATGAAATGAAAGTCGAGTGTGGTGTACTTAAAGACGAATTTAATTTCATGAATCAAATATGACCCTTGCTAAAGACTTTCAGCCGTAATAAATAATTCGTTCTGGTCCGCCCTCCACAATAATGTGACGGCTCTGTAGAGGAGCATCTTTGTTTTCCATTAATAATCGCAAACTGCCTCTCCAAGTAAACCAACTTCTTACTTAACTTCTGCCTAGTTTTTCATTTCATATCCTGTTATCCTCAAAGTAAAAAAACATTATGGAAAAAAGTTTTGAAAACTGTCGCCTCCTTCTTTGCACGCTCTTATTATTTTCGGAATCACGCCATATTCTTGTTTTTCCAATTTAATGTAATGTAAAGTTTTATCGTTTCCTGAATAGTGCAATCCAATGCCAACTTTGAAGCCGCCAACAATAATGGAGAGTCAGCTCAGCTACACGGAGACTCATCTGCTCCACTTTTTTCATTCTTCACATTTCAGCACACCCCTTCCCTTTGCCTCCTGGTGGTGGTCCAGTTTCCGTCCTGAAGAATAAAGTCAAGAAATAAAAAAGTATCGAAGCTTTCAAGCTGCAAAGTAAAATGGCAGGATTGAAATCCGTCTAAAAAAAGAGAAGAATGTGCAGAAATCATGTAATAGTTTTGTAAAACTCTTCTACACCATTGTGTTTATTGTTTATGACTCTCTAAGGCATTGGCTTCATGGCATTTTTTACAGCTTTTCTCCTCTCCTTATCACAAGCAATATGTTTGGTTTATGAGATTTTGCAGATTTTGGTTAAATGCACTATATAATGGACGACTCATATTTCATTCTTTTATTGTTCGGATTTCTTGTAAATAAGCTCGCGTATGAATTTGTGTTAAATATTTTCAGTTTTATGGCAGTCTTCTTTCGAGTCGAGGTTTACCAGGATTTCAAGATTTTGACTCTTCACGCATGTTAACCTTAAAGTTGGAATGATATCATCGCCTGGACAAAGTGGGTGAGGACTGTGTTTTGGGTTTGTGTTTGTATTGTGGAATAACAAAACTTACATCACAATGCATGCATTCTTGCCTTTGTTTAGCAACCTCACCCAGTCTTTCATTACGCATATGCACACTACATGTTTGAACCAACTCTGGAGATTGTTATTATGAAATGTTAGCCACATATTAGAGAGAGAAACATTGCATAACATTGTTATCGAAAGAGGAAAGGGTGGGATGCCTTTCCTTGTTATTCCCGTCCAAGCTAAATAAAGCGGCTCATTTGCATACATTCCTTCTCTGTGGTTTGGTTTAACTGCCTATTTGTAGAGAATTAGATGTGTCCAGCTGTGGGTCTCATAACGTTAAGTTACACCCACACCAGCCAATTATGCCAGGCAGAGAGACAGAGAGATGAAATAAATTACAAGCTAAATTGCCAGTACACAATTGATTTATTGTTCTTTGCTTGTGGAGTGGATGGCAGCTGAAAAGAAAACTTATCAATTAGGAGTTAAATTTAAATGTCTTTTATATTTAATTATGTTGCTCACTTGTATCTTCAACTCAATTACTGAAGCAAACAATACGACGTAAATAAGTAATGGACTGATGAAAAAATTTGATTTATGAGGTTTGACCATTCTTTGCATTTTGGCTGCGTATTCTGTGCAGATTAAAATTCCTTGGTTGACATTCTGCCGCTGTGAATGAATCTATTGCTAAATTTTACAATTTTCCTTTACTAAACTTCTTGCACCGTGGAACTAAATATCGTGATCCAACATTCAAACTAGTTTTCTCGTTAGAAATGCATATTTGCTTGCACGCACTGTTTACTGGTATGCAATGCATAACCATAAATTAATTAAAAACAACTTCATTAAGCAGAAATGTAATGAAAAAATTAATGTTGGGTAATGCAACGAGAAAAGAATGGTTCACTCTACTAGAGGAAAGGGTTATATTTTTCAAGGCTCTTTCAGAAGAAGGGTGGGATGACGATTATCGTGGATAAATGGCTTTATAAAATGGCTCAGAACTCGGGTTTGAAATTTTACGCCCAGCTTTGCTCCTCTCTCCTCACAAGATATGCGTTGAAGTTGAGCCAGAATTTTAAATTTGTGGGCAGAGTATGAAAGAAATGAAAGCAACTAAGCTGGCGTTATTAGGGGCCTTAGTGTTATCATCATCTTTGCATGGGTTCTTTTATTGCTGCAAGAAAAACAACCAAAGGGCTGTCTCGTCTTCTCTCTCTTTCCAGGATAAGATTCAAGATTTCATCGCCTGAGCTGTGGCTCGTTGGCACTATTCTGCATAAGCACAACAAGTTCAAATAAATTTCCAAATACTCTCGTCCCCTCTAAGCTAATGCAGGCAGTCATTCCAAGCCATTCGTGTTAACGTACAAATAAAGGTCTGCGTATGAGGACAGGGGATGGGAATTTGGATGAGAAATTGCTCAATTATGTTACTTAATGGGTTGAATCTAATTAAAATGGAAATCAAGAAAAATTGGAAGTTTATGCCTGTCAAAAAATCCGTCCACCTATTCGTCCACCCACTAAATCATCATTTTACTTTTTCAAAGGGAAGTGTCAAACTGTTGAATGTGCAACCATCAACTAATATTTACAATTACATGACGTGGGACGCGTGAGTGACGGCCGTTTGGGATGATATGAAAACTGTGTGCTTATTTAGCGTTGCGGTGTTTTACATCATTATAAGATTTCGCGTCAGAGCCGATTTATCCGGATCCTGGGGTTTTGAATCGAGCGCCTTACTGTCTCAACTCCAAATTAAGGTGACGAGGTGAAGTGATGTGATGTGACGTGACGTGACGTGATGTGACGCGATGGTGGTGGCACTCGGTGGTGGCGAGGTGAAGTGATGTGTTGTGACGTGATGTGATGTGACGTGATGTGACGCGATGGTGGTGGCACTCGGTGGTGGTGGCACTCGGAGCTGGCTTACATGCTATTCAAGTTAGAAATTGAGCTGGGCCTTATTAGCATTGGGGTTTGGTTTCAATGCGATTCAAGTTAGAAAATGGGGAGCGACGTTTTTCTTCTCTTTTTGGTTGGCAGCTCAAAAAAATCAGCCTGTCTCTGAACAGCGGCTTGACATGTTTTTTGTATTTCTTCCAAAAATTTAACAAAAAAAGTCACCACACCCAGAAAAACAACTTTCCATAACCTACCCCTGCCATAATTAACCTTTAATTAACCTTTAGGTTGTTAGCCTTCGTGCTAAAATATAGCCTTCGTGCTAAAATATAGCCTTCGTGCTAAAATATAGCTTTCGTGCTAAAATATAGCCTTCGTGCTAAAATATAGCCTTCGTGCTAAAATATAGCT
>JAAXNX010001318.1:0-18628 GCA_036491905.1 Folsomia manolachei
GAGACTAGTCAGTGACTAGTCAGTGACTAGTGGTTGACTAGTCTGTCCTTGTGGTTGAGTGGATAATAATAAAATAGAGAATTAAGCCCAGAAAAAGAATCCTTTCCACATTTGCCTGAGTAAATACCCTAATTCTGTCCGACTCTCTCTTTTCCCCATAAATTGACATTTGACACCCACCCATCCTGGACTAAGTTAGGCCTTAATCAGACCCGAAAATTGGAGGGATCTCATCTTTATGCACTCTTGCAAAAAACCAAAGTTTTCACTCCCCATCACCCATCTTTTTAGTATGGCATGCATCACAATAAGCTTATCCAAGGGCATCACCATAAAAGATAAGCCACCACCAACTTACCTGCAACCCAACCCCATATCTCGGCCGACAATGGGTTCAGAAAGCTAAATAATCTTGCCGGAGGTTTTTTCGGGAGCTGAAAGAATAAATCATTTCCTTATTACTCCCACCCAATTAAGACTCCTTCTCTGGTATACTCCCTCATATACTGCTTACTAGTCTCACCTTGAATAGGATGGAGATTCCCAAATTTCTAAAGGGTTTAGTGAAATCAATGACTTTCTCCCGGGCCGAGTTGATGGTCATGGACCCCACTGCCAAGTCCGATTTCTACAGCAAGGAAGGAAACATCAAGTCTTGGCAGGGAATTCGTAGCATTTCCTCCAGGCACAAATTTACTCTCATTCCAAACATTCTCCTCTTTTCTATGGCTTAATTCTCTATTTTATTATTATCCACTCAACCACAAGGACAGACTAGTCAACCACTAGTCACTGACTAGTCACTGACTAGTCTCTGTCCTAATCCTGGTCAATTCACAGTCTCCCAGGATAACTTATCCAGGATAACTTATCCAGGATAACTTAAGTATCCTTGGAATGCAATGGGAGACAATAATACCGGGTAATGAGTTACCAAAGGAATTTATATGGTCCACCCAACCCGCCGTTATTGCCATCCTAATCTTAACATCCTTCCAGCAATATATGGCACTAGGTGACCTAGTCTAGGTCACCTCAAACAACGCCCTTAATAAAACTTATTCTACCCCCACCCAATTTGACTCACCCCATCCAACAACTCTCTCACAATCCCGTTCCACTGCTTCGACTCCGGATCCTCCACGCCATACTTGCCATCTTTAACTATTGATATCGTATACTGGAATCCCACCAAGTGGGCAACATCCTTGAGCAAATCTATACAAAATCCCTCATAACGAGCATTCCCGGTCAGGTTCGTATCCGGTTTTAACATTACATAAGGTTTTTCCTGCAACACACAAGTCACTCATTAAAAATCCTGTCAATTACCAATTTCCTCCTCCCACTTACAAGCACTGTAGTAACCCTCAGAGTCACATTAATGGTATCACGATTACTGAAAGCGTCATAGTCATGGACCGACAGCCGTTTCGAGGGCGACCACTCCCCAACCGGTTTTAGCGAGCGGGACTTTAATTTCAAAAACTTTAAGGATGGATCATGGCGATTCCCTTCGCGAAGTTGAGCCTTTCCCGTCAACCCGTCAAAGGAGATCTGGACCAAAAACAGAGAACCTTTGTAAGTCACAATTGTAACAAAACACCTCCAATAAATGCGTCGTAATAAGAGACAGATCCTTCAAATATTGGTTACTCTGCCTCACATTTGTCTCAAGAATCATTCCTCAAGAATCCAATAACTTAAGCAATAGCTCTGCTATTATAGCAACAAACACACCGTCAAAGTCAGCCAACAATCATAACGACATCGATTTGTTGTCTGTCTTCTCTCTCTCTTCGTAACAAGTTCATTTCTCATCTTTTATTACATTCCCCACCAAATTGTTTGCGGAAGGTCGTGCAATTGTCATCACATCATTTCTTTCTTGGGAAGAAAACAAATAAAGACCCTTCCTTCGGAGTCAACTCTGACAAAGTTTCCCATTATTTTCCTCTCCAAACCCAAACCTTACTCCTTCTGACAACTGCATCTGAGGGAAAGTCTTTAAAACCGGACTCCGAATTTCGGAGGATCCTCCAAAAAGAGAGACATGATTGATTGAAAATGGTGACATACACTGTTAATATAGTTGAGAAGTGACAGCCCATCAGGCCAGGATTGCTCCCGGTCACAGGACACGTTAGCCGGTCGGATTTCATGACTCGCATCAAATGACTTGAGTCCATGACAGAAGGACAACACACCATCATACATCAGGGCGGCGTCAGTCTGTAGAGGAAAAGAGGTCATTACTTCAACAATTATAAATTTCTTAACCCTCTCCCACTTCTTGGAATGAAGAGGTTCTTCTCAACTTGAAAAAAATGTGGAGATCTTCTTCTCCCAGTACAATATCGCAAATTTATTCACAAACTTCCCAAAATCCTTGGAGTGAGAATGACATCTCATGCTCCAACCATTCAAGGAACCAGTGTCTTAAACTGTTTTCCACGAACTGCCTGGTCATGGGGACAGTTTTAGTTCTGTACTTTCTCCAGAATTTGTGCTCTTTCTCCTTCTATTTAACCCACTAGTGTAGCCTTCTGATTAAAAAAACCTCTCCATTCCTCCACTTGGTTGGGTAATTATTCGAACCAAACCAAACCCAACTTTCTAAACCCCTCGAGAGACTGTATTCAACCCCGGATTAAACTCTTGGTTACTCACTCACCTGCAAAACTTTGGAGTAGCTTTTCGCATTAAATCTCTGCATATCTTCAATAGCCTTTAGATTCTGGTCCGAATGCTCAATCAGTCTGAAGGAAGTTATGTTTACGGAGTTGTACGCAAAATCCTCCAAGTCATACATTTCCAGGTCCTGAAGGGATTTTAAAAGAAAATATTTATGACTCCAAACTTTTTCAAGAGTCTCTCCTTGTATTGGAGAAAGTCCGTGTTTCCTTCCCCGTTTAATATTCATGCCCAATTTAATTGAGACATTAAAACCTCCATCCGACCGGTAATTAAAAAGTTGGAGATTGGAGACACCACCGCAACAGATGCCAGGAGAATTGGACATTCCGGGTAGTTTCTACCGGGTAGATTCATTCTACCAGGTGGAACGACCATGTGGTGAAAAGTAGAGAAAGTGAGCAATTTACGGAATGGGTTTAAATTAATTCGAACCCATCTCTATACCACAATTAGCACCCACCCACCAACTACTTACTTAGAGAGATGCTCTCAAATTTATTTTAATGCAAAGAAACTAATCTCAAAACTTTTAAGGAAACAAAGTTTCACAAGATTTAGCCATTCACTAAATTTAGCGTTAAATGTTTTCTAAAACGGTTTCCAACTTGGGCTACAAAAATAAAATTATTCCTCAACCAAACCCTCTTTAATCCTTGAAGAACCATTTGTGTTGAACTACATAAAAGACACACAATCCCAGTCCTAAGAGGGCAAGGGTTCCCCAGAGGGAGAGAGTACACGCAATTTATCAATGGTCTCATAAAAAATGTCACTTTTTCCTGCATCACCCCATAAATCAGGGCGTTCACTAGGTTCACGGTTTTTATGGCAAACAATGCTTCGCCTAGCGTGGATTCTATTAATATTTCGGGTATCCTAGCCAGATCCTCCTTTGGGAAGATGAATAAATCCGGACAAATTATTCAAACTGAGATTTGTCAAGGGTAACTGAGTGTACTGAGGAATTGGACATGTTTCCCGAACTTTTAACCCGGTTCTGAGATAGCCACTGTAATTAATTTTAAAATAACTAAATTTATTTGTGGCGTAAATGAATGCTTGTGCTGATCTCTTTCTTAATAAGTGCTTGGATTACAAGGAAATAGTTAACATACTTCTTTTGCCAATTTCATATCTTTGCAAAATCTTTGCCATAATTTAGCCTCATAATTTAACAAGTTTTGCTCATACACTATGAAATAATGCCCAAATTTAGATGAATCTTTACATACTCTTTAGCAAGCGTCACATAATCTATCCCTAAAAAGAGCCATGTTGACAACGAAATGCTTCAAACAGCTCCGTGGAAGAAAACCGTTTAGCTTAACCCTTTCTTGACACGTTTTAAAACCCACTTTCTCCTGCTACCGTTACCCAGTATCTCCATAAATATATAGCCTGAATGATAAATGGTCCCACAGCCTCAACTTTTCACGTCCTAAATTCTTACCCTGACTTGTTTGACTATTATTAAGTCCAACAACACAAACACGTTGATAGAACAATGTTCTAAGAACAAGTAAATAGTCTCACAACTGACATTTGTTACCCAGTTCGTGGCTTGTAACCCTTGTTTCTTACGGTCCAACTATTTTACACAAATAAAGACACAAAATACTTACCAAAGTAGTAAAATGGTAGTGGTATCTAGCATCATTCATCTGCAATTGTAGCACCTGTCCAATCACACACCTCCAATCAGTTTCCATCCCATCACTTATTAATTACTGAATATAACTCACAATACGAAAAAATAGTGGTAAATGCTTAATATCCACAATAATACAAAATATCCTTCGTCTCCTTATCTCATTCAAGACGTGGCGATAACTTGTTGGAGAAACTTCCTGAGAAAATAGTTCAGACCTCTTAGAACTCAGACCACCTTTTTGCACCGTATCCAACTTCTTGATGAGATACTCTACTTGGGCGAGTCCTGTGCAAAAAAAATGCATAATTTAAAAAAAAAATCCCAAATTTTGATGTCCTTCCTTTTTGTTACCTTCCGACTCCTCATAGAGCAAGGCGACCCTGGTCCAGTTCAGAAAAAGAACCGCATCCCGGAGTGCCATGGACAGAATTGATTTTGAAGGTGATAACTTGACTGGGAAGCCATTGAATTGAAAATCTTGCTCCGGTGTCGGAGAATTGCTCCAAGAATCTCCCTGCTCATAGAATGAAGACGTTGGTAGGAATAGCGGAAGATCCAGCGAGAAGGCAAGTGACTTCAGATGGGATTCTAGGGACACGTCCACACCACTTGCGAACAGCGCGGAAATCCCTCCACTTATCAACTGACATCCTGACAATTTAATGAAACAGAATTAGCACCAAATTACACAATCCTAGGTGTGGGAGGGAGGTATTGTCTTTTTCTCTTATCAAACAACACTGTCACGTCCAACTCACAGGAAAATGTCGGTCCCAACTAACTAAGCTCCTGTCTCAGAACCCAATTGCGGTGACAAATCACTAAATTACGATGTGTCACTTTCTCCACGATTCATGTCGTCACGACATTGTCGCCCACCAAGTTGGTGGCACCAGTGGAGGTAATGTTCTTCGCTCTTACAACGCTTTAATTTAGTCACTTATTCCTTTCAAGATTAGCAAACATATACAAGTTTTTAAGTGAATAAGAGCGCAAACTTTTTTAAGTTTTTCGCAAAATCTTAAAAGCAAAGTTCTTATCCATCTACCCCACAAATCTAGTCGGAGCTTGTTTTAATGACTAAATGCGAGTTAAACATACTTTTTCAAAGTTGTCTCACTTTAAACTTTTTAATGTAATGTACTACATACCAAGGAGCAAATGTCATCAGAGGACAAAGAGATCCCAGATTATGAACTCATCATAATGACATCTTTCTCGGAGTGGATGAAATGGTACATCAACGCTGCCTTGGCTGTGCTGTGTTGTGGTCGGAATAATAAGGAGATGACGAAATAAAGCCTTGCCTTGTAGATAAAGTAGTTCTATTATTATGTGATGAGTACATGTGCAAGACAAGACGCCGACAACTTTCTCTTTACTTGGAAAAAGAAAAGTTGGGGAAAGGAAAGTCAGTCAAACAAGAACAAGCTATTGAACACAATTTACCAGGATAAGCAATGCATGGTTTATGGCTTATGCTGGATAAGTACAAAGTTAACTCGAGCTGGAAACTAAGCCACCACTGGAATTGATGTAAATCTTGAGAAAATTGAATCCTACCCCAAAACTTGGTAGTTTTTATATAACTACATCCATTTACTGTGTTTTGTAACTTATCCAAATTTTGTATGAATGACAATAAAATATATTATGGACTAATATCCTTGTACTCAGCATATTGTTGATTTTTTGCAATTAGTAAAATGTTGAACTACTCATTTCATTAGATTCACTCAAACCTAACCACACCCACCCACACCCACTTCCACTCTGCAAAAAATCAAGAGAGCATTAGTCTCACATTTCTCCCGAATCCGTCCCCTTACTTACTCACACTTGCAGATGTGAAGTAAGTTGGAAATGAAATAAAAATGAGACAAATGTCGAAAATTGCACGCTTTCACTTTTCACCCATTGTTTTTTGCACCTTTTCTGCATAGTTAGGCATATTAATGTAATATTGCATTTCCATTCATTCATTCTAGAGGAGAATGAGTTGCATCATCATTATGCATGGAATGCAACTGCCCTTTGTCAGCTATTATGTAAACTGGACTTGGAGCAGTTACTGAAAATAATTATGAAATACTTTAATTGGCAATTTTTTTGTTCTTAGGTTGAAAAAAACATCACATGTCACCATCACAAAAAAACACGAAAAACGGTTCCAGATACTACTAATACCTTTAAGCAAATTTACTGTTATGAAATAAATAAGTGCATTGAATAATTTTATTGTTGTCCTTTCATCTCCTTGTTGATTAAGCATCATTACTAATCTTCTACTATAAACATTTGACATCCACCTTCTCTAGAAGTACTTAGTTTCAATAAGTAGTTGGATAACCACCCCACCCCCAGGTTCATCCATTTTTTGCCCAATCCAATGCAAACTCCATTCCTTCCAAAGTTTGCATGAATACATGCATGGTAATGAAATGCACAAAAAATATTCATTCAACTCCTCCCATCCTTCTCAAACTCCAACCTGAATTGAATCGACTTTTCAACTTTGTTCAGGTTTTATTCATACATAGGTTTTTTTCGGATCAAACTCCGGATCAGAAAAGATTACATGGATGGTGGATCCCTACTCATCCATCCAATATATGGGTGTGCCACGGGATCAAGAGAAAAAGATGATGTGATCATTTTCATTTTATACATGCAAACCAAACTCAACTACGTGATTTTCACCCCGTCTTCCATCCCATCTAAACTGTTACGCACTCTTATCCGAACGAGGTGGAATTTTCTATGCAAATTTAGAGAAACCTAAGAAATGTTGCATATCAATCCTTCCTCCACCAACTTATGGGTGAGATAGATAACCAACCTCATTCCTTTAAGGACTGGTCACTGACCAGTGGTCAGTTGGTCAGTTACCGAGTCGAACGTGCCTGACTGAGTGGAGTTGTAGTAATTGATTCCAATTCAATTTAGAGCAAACCATATTTTTAGAGATATGCTCCAGGTTATTCAATATTTGGCAATGACAATGGGGTACAGTTGTAAAAATGGCTATTGTACCCACACCACTGACACTACTATCTAAATATACAATACGTCGTCACTCACCAATCTTGGTAGCTTGGAAGATATCATTGTTTGAGTAGTAAAGAATGCGGTACACAAGCGTTGTATTGTTCCCCAAAAGTTTCCTCTCACGATTCACAGAATAGACGGCATACTTGAAAGCTACTTCGACTGGGGTGGATTTCAACTCTTCTGGAAATATTCCACCTGCACATACAAAATAGATGTTAGAGTATTTCATGCAATTCTAGAATCAATATTATAATCCAGCTGCAACTGCCTGGAAGCCAAATAACTTCGAAATCCAGGCAGCTCTTATTTCGGAACCATTTCCTCATTACTGCAACATTATATCCTAGCTAAGTTTCTTATTGAATAGTAAAAAAAAGTAAAACTACCCCAATCCACCCATCCACCTTTTATTTTTGGCCCAAAATGTTTGGGCCAAGTAATCAATCTCCCTGCGACATGGTCGTCATATGGGCGCAGTTTAGATAATCTTAAAGTGACTCCAGGGTTGCAACCTTGTTCCCATTATTATGTAATATTATTCAATGAAATGGAGGTAGGTATGAATATAATGAAAAAAATGAAAGAGAAAACTTGAGGTAGCCAGATTTCCAGAGATTATCTTACAAAATGCCATCAGCTCCTGAATCCATCTTTATAAATGTAAGTTATCCGTCGACCAAAGTAGGAAGGATGGCTTTACCAGGGTTGACTTGAGTGACATGACAAGGAAATAAGGGGATGGATGGAGGAATATGATTTTACAGCCATGTTTTATGTCACTAGTGCCTTTACAGTAGGTGACAATACCTTGGATAAAAAATGCATTATCACCCCGAAGAAGAAAGTGCTCCATTCAGAGTCTTGTTTGCATTTGCAGCCAATTCTATAACAAACAATATTCACTTGGGAAGGATGAGTTTTTTAATTTTAAAGTGGAAATCAAATTATCGTGTTTAAACTTCTCACCCTTTTTTTTACTTTGATAAATGAATATCCTTACAAGACACCTTTCAAAATAGCATGTACCTGGCTTATCTTCCTAACAACATTTATCTGGCTAAGGACACGACGTTATTCTGGTTTGTAGTGCAATACTCCAGGAAAATTAGACATTTATCACATCATCCATCCATCCATCAAGCCCAGATTAATTCAACCATCCTCCCCAACAATGGGTGGGACAGGTGATGGTCCACTTCCACTTCCAGCTTATCAAGGAACTCATCTTTTTCTCATCACGCAATAAAACCAAGTTCCATCCCATCCAAGAGCTTATCTTTTAACGACTTTCTCCCATCTGAAATGGCTCATCTACAAGATAAGTCATCTTACAGATGACAATTTTCCAAATGCTCCCTTAAAATGAGTCCCAAGAACTTCCCATATTATTTACAAATTACTTATTGAAAGTTCTTTACACCATTAAAAGTCAAGTCCTTAAATCACTCCAAGTAAATCATGTCGCAATCTGCCCAAGTTTTACGTTTTCCGTCATTCATTCCACACCCACTGTCTCAAGTCTTTCGATGTGTACGGATCTCGGAGAAAGTTGTCAAGTTGGGTGGTGTAGTAAGATATTTTCTCTTAGAAAAGAGGAAGAAAGCCATTAAGCCCGGATTCACCACCATTAGTATTGAGTTTGAAAGTTGTTTGATGTCCCTTCTCTCTTCTGGTGTTTATTGATTTAAGTTTTTATGAAGGCTATGAAATGAAGGCGTCTGCTACTGCCAGAACAGAGTCATGAATGGAAGGAAATCGCCAAAGAAAGCTGGCCAAACTTGGCTGTCATTCTCTATTCAGTTCTTGTATCATATCCCAAGTAGGTTGGATGATATGGCGACTGGGTGCACTTAGGAGAAAGCGGATTTTAGTTGGAAGTGAAAGGCTAATAAGAAATCAATGGGGTGCTTTCACCAACTGGTGTGTTGTTTGAGGAGATATCCGGACATAGGCTCATCAAGTGGCTCGGAAATTGGGAAGGAATCTGAATTCCGTTGTATGGAGCAAATTCCCATATACAAACTTATAACCAAATAAAGCTCATGGTCTAGCTCACAGTCTCATACAATGAAGAATTTCTTTTTAAGAAATTTCAAAAATATGAATTAAAACACTAATCAACAAAGAAAAGAAGAACGCATGTCCAAATTTTGATGCTATTCAAATTCTCATCTCACTTTGTATTACTCTTTAATTTCAGCTAGTTTAGCTGGACCCTGCTAAAAAATTATGCTGCATTGATAACACGTGCATTATGCATTCCAGGCTGGAATTTCTAGCTCATTATTGCATTACAATTACAATTGCTTGGATAATTTCATCATACTCATTTTTGGACCTGAAACGAATTTTACAATATTTATTAATTAAAAGCAACGGAAGGCTGTTTTTGTCCGTTGTTTCGTGTGCACATAAAAAACGAGAAGAAATGACCAACGGTCACTCAAACACCAAAAAACATCAACGGACAGATTCCACTAAGGCACCAGTGTCTTATTAGGTTGGGGGGAGCGTCCAATTAGAGTCTGGCTCACAGGAGAGGTCAGAATTTTAACGGTGACAGTTTTTTACGAAATTTTGAAAACATAAATTTAGAACCCCTAAAATCCCATTGCTGCACTAATCCAGAAAATAAATCAGGAAATCATGCCCAAATTTTGATGCCGTTTAAAATCAGTTCCAATTTTTTATTTCTCTCCAATTTCAAATTGCTCCACGACTAACTGACCCTGCTACAAAATTATGCTTCATTGATGACATTTGGCATGCATGCCCTAATCAAGGTCATTGAATTCAGTTTTGGACCAACGTCTCTCAAACAAGATGGAAGAGAGATGGACTAGTCCAAAAACTGGGGAGTCCGGCACAAAAAGGTGGGATTCTTTTGTTTGAGGTGACCACTGGTAATTTATTCATACGAAAAACGATTTGCACACGAAAAATGAGAAGAACTTTGCATTTAATTTTGTTGATGAATAACGGTTGTCGAAAATTTCTGCAAAAATGCTTACTTCATGATAGGCGATTGTACTCGACAAAAAGCTTCCAATCTGGACATAAGGCACCAGTGTGTTATCAGGTCCAGCAGTCTCATACAATGAAGAATTCCATTACGACGACAGACATTTTTTATGAAAACATGAATTAAAACACTAAGGTAAAGAATATAGGAATCCAAATTTTGATTCTATTCAAATTCTCATCTAATTTTTTATTTCTTTTCAATTTCATCCAGTTCAACTGGACCCTGCTAAAAAATTATGCTTCATCGATGAAACGTTTTCCAGCTCATTTTTCATGCCTTTTCCGTCGCCACCGTTATATTGTGTGGAATAAGTTGTTACGCCAAGGTCATTACTCCGGCATAAAACGAGACGAAATGACCAACCGTCGCTCAAACACCAAGAAAAGTCAACGGACTCTCATTGTTCATTGCTTCATGACTGGAGATTGTGCTGGACAAAAGCTTCCAGTTTGGGGTCTACTAAGGCACTAGTGTCTTAGAACGAAAGAACCCATTGCAATGGTTGGTTGAGAAGCGGAGTCACGTGCCCATTTATAATACTACTACCAACGTCAGCTCTCCTGAGTTCCAATTGCCTGGCAGATTTGTAGTATTTGGCCTCCTGCTGTGAGAAATTAGTCATGGTTTCTAGAGGCCATAAAAAATGGTTGGTCATGAGACAATTACTAATTGTTCAATTGTTGACACGATTTTCGCTTATCTTAAGTCTTCAAATAAACCCAAGGATGACCATCAACTGGAAGATGTAATTTCATGACAATTTATTATATAAAAATTGAACACATTTTTTAATTAAATACTTTTTCCACAGTACATAGCAAAGAATATGTTTGGATCGGGATATTAAATAAGTGTATAAATACCACTCGAGTACAAAAAACACGGATAATTTATAGTATTTAGATTATAATATTTCTCTCAGTTTTCGGGATCACGTCAAGCAACACCCAAAATATAAAGGTAGATTCGGGTATTTGATTTCTTTATGAATCTACTTCCTATCTGGGGCAAACATTATATTTCTCTCTTTGGTGCATTCAATTACACGGTCACAATACAGAGAACTCCGTTCCTTAAGTTGGTTGTACCACTGAAAATAGTCAAAATAGTCAAAATACCAAAATTAGATTTAGTAATTCAAATGGAACATTTAGAAATGTATGCTTCTTCACCTCCAAGTAGACCGGGTTTTCCTCGGCTCGATGCAAAAGTTCTGTGGCTAGTCGATTGATATCAGAGAATGGAAGGGTGGCCGGTTCTACGGGGTCGTAGGCACTTATCTTATTCACAGTTCCGTCAAATTCGTCTGAACGCACTCGACCCAGGGCGGCATCGAGCACCTTCAACGACAACTGGGTCCCCTTTTCCCATTCACCGTAGCGAAGCAGACAGTTGAGTAGTTGGCGAACATTTCGCTTCTGCAAATAATGAATTTTCATCAATATAAAAATAGTCAGACTAGAAATACGGAAATGTTACCTTGTAAGAGGTCACAAGCCATTGAGGAAGTTCTATATCCGCTGCCAATAACTTGAGCGTGATAACTTTATGCAAACCGGATTCTGAGGGTTTTTCCGCCTTTTCTAAATATTTCTGGAGCAGACGGAATCCCAGATCTGTATATCCAGACTCGGAAGATGGCAAATCTGCTCCAAATACAAGTAATTATTACATAATCAACACATTTAAGAATAAGAATATCATTCTTAAAGTAGCAACTAACCCGAGGTATCATTGTGAACGAAATAAGTTCCAGGATTCCCACCTTCCGGCATAATATTGTGAACGAGGTTACAACAAACATCGGTAAAATAGGAAATGATGGGTGTGGGATCTACATTCCAGAGCGAAGCCAGATAGAAGGCATCATCATATCTATGCCTCAAAGCGAGTAGGTCCACCGTCTTGGTTGCTCTCCGTTCAAAATCTGTCCGCACACAAAAAGATTATTAACGTCTCTTTGATAAGACTCTTCCACATCCAACAAAACCACTCACCCGTGGGTTTGACCGGTTTGTCCTCTCCCAATTTACAAAGCATGAGCAAAACTTGAAACTCTTTTTGAATATCGGCCAATCCCATTACAATCAATTCCTTTTCCCGAGGCACCGTTGGGACTGGAAACTCATCTTCGGGATCCACAGATCGGGCTGGATCAAAGCAAAGGAGAGGTGAGAGGGGTTGACGAACTATTCCCGTCCTTTTAATGACATTTCGGCAATTCTCCGGCTTAATTAAGTTAAGACAGGTGAGGGTGTCGAGATAAGCTAGCTTTTGAGCTTTAAGTGCATCTCGTCCTGAACCCTTATCTCCAATCCGCATGGCACGATAGTACATCACAGCAGCGGCTGGAAAACGGCAAAAACATCATTCTTACAAACTCCAGCTCTAGAATCCCATTAATGTAAAGTCATACCCTTGTGAAAGTTATCCTTGGCCAAGTGGAAAATGTAGAGCATCTGATAAACTCCATCGTGTTGGAGAGGGTCAGCCAGATTGGCTTGGGCGAATAGAATCCCTTCCACTTGCTCCCGTACAGAGGCACTCCGATTGAAGAGAGAATCCATATTGAGGTTAAGCAGGATGTCCAAAGCCCCCTCTTTCACAATACTACTCACAAATGTTCGTAAAGATGCCAATTTTTCATGTGGACCTCGCACCTCCCCATCTCGACTTGGCATGCGGAGAATAAAGTTAAACGCCGTGGTATAGTCTTCCAGCTGAAGAGCGCATTTAAATGCGAGAGCACACATTTTTATGGCATCCTCTTCCGTCTCGGCTGCCTGCAACCCTTCTCCAGCTACCCGTTGGATTCCTGGCAAATATTCCAGTACCTGGAAGGATCCAAAAATTGGAGTGGATTCTTTGAAACGAGAGAAAATATCAAAACTTGTTAAATACCTGGAGAATGGAGATCATTTTGATATAAAATGAAATGTAGGGAGAAGACAAAGAGCTGGATCCGGGTGGCAACTCGAGAATCCTATAACAAAAGATCTCATCTACCAAAGCTTCCTCTAAGCTTATTGCTCGAATAAATGTGAGTCCAACGTCCTCATTGAACAGGCAGAGATGGCTGAGTCCCGTATAAAATTGCTCTGCAACAAAAACAGGAATTAAGCATTATCATTCTCTCCATGAACTTACAAAAAAGTTAAATTGGAGGACTCACTCATTGAGATCTGATTATAGGAAAAATTGGTGACCATAAACTGAGCATATTTTAGTAGAATATTGTACTGGCATCCAACCACAAGGAAATCTTCAAGGGGTCGAATTTTATCTAAAATACCAGTCGCATCTCTACTATTCGTCCATCTATGTTCATCACAACAAAAATTAGTATAAAAGTTTATGCCTCAACATTCGTGACTCACAATGTTTTTCCGGCAGCCTGAGCAAATCCCAAAGGAGGACAAGCCCACTTAGCCCCTCCTCCTGCACGAGTGATGGCCTTGGACCCAATAGTAGACAGACAAAATGCTTCCACAACCCTAGCCGGCCAAATGGCAGCCTCACCCACTCCAGAACGACTCATTTCCTCCTCCAGTCCAATACTTTTCTCCAGCGGAGTTTGGACTTGTTTGGAGTTTTAAAATATTGGCAACTTTCACCCCACGCTCACGAATGAATGATGGCACGGACTCTATGAAGTTGTCTCCAATCTCAAGCAGTGCATGATAGGCGATCGTACTCCGTTTGGCTTCATCATTATCATCCCATGACACGGAGAATTGAACTCCTCCTCCCACACTGGTTCCGGGTCGAGCGGAATTTTGTGCAAAAAAGGAAATCAACATGTATTGAAGAATCATGGTGTCTCGGGCAACAAGGAATCTAAGCGGAATAAAAATAATTAGTAATTAATATTATTCCGCCATAACTTAGTCCATGAACTCACCTATGTTCCATCAATTGTTGAAGAATCCGATGAGTGAGATGAGCTCCAAGTCGGGAACTTAGTATGACTGAGCCTCCTCCTCCACCTCCTACCATGCCATCATCGCTATCTTCATCCCCACCTTGGGCTCCACCTCCCTCAGCATCTCCCCAGGTTGAGATAAGTTCCAAAGTCTTTTTCATAGCTCCCTCCGCCGCACCGCCCAATTCTTCCAGTTGTGCTTCAAGTATTTGAACGAGTTGTTTCTCCAGGGGAGCAAAACAATGGGGATCCGTGCTCAGGAGGAATTGTGCGATTTCCTTACAAACTTCCTGAACTCCGGCGACATTATGTCGCAACCGCTTCTTAATTTTGGAGAGGTGACTGTCATTAAATATGGATTCCAGTGTCTTGATAACTCCCAGATATTTGGAGACCCAAAACATTTCTCGGCGTTCTTCAACATCATCTTCCATAAGATTTGTGGCTCCTCTTACTCTAGAGGGATTGGGAGGCTGAGGAAAGTAGTAGAGGGACTCGAGTAAATCGGTGGGACGGAGGAAAGAAATTCGACTCTTCTTCACGACACAAACCATCCCAGAATTTGGATCGTAAAATAGACCCAAGGGTTTCACCGTGTGCTTTGGTAAAAAAAATAAGTTTTGTTAGTTTACTTTGATTAGATTTTTTGGTTAATTAATTGCTACTCACAATATGATACTCCACACAACTGTTGTAAAACATGGACCAATACTTGAGACTCATTCCGGTGTAGTGATCGTCCGAAATGTCAAACTCCGAGTCGGAAGTTTCCAGTGCAATCTCACGATCTATTACATTCATTGCTGTGATTTTTAGAGAGTCCCAATCCCTGTCTCGAATCACGTCATCCTCGTTCTTGCGAAACATCTAAAAAAAAGAATACATTTTTACTGCTGCACCCATATAATATTCATATTTATTTATACTACTGTTCTACTTACCGTGAGTGCCTTAGTAATTGTAGAAGCATTGAAAGAAGAACTATTAAAAATGAGGGACATGTAAAATTCCTTCGCCTCCGTGTAAATGGGTGTGGGTTGAACATCAGGAATTGGAAGACTTTCCAGAAGGGCCGGCATAAATGTTGGATTCTGACCGATACTCTCCGAAATAAGAGAATAAGCTCCCATCTCCCATTCTGTCTCCTCCTCGGGATTATTCACAAGGGTAAAGATATGACGGTCAGTTACGTAAAAATCCATTAGTTCCCGTTTCTAAAAAAATGAAATTACGTCAATTTAATTACTAATTTTAATAATTTCATTTTAATTAAATCCACCCACCTTGAACTCCACTTGGCGATGATAAATTAAAGAAAATTTAGGTTGAACAACTCCAGAAGAGTCCTGCGCCTGCACTCCCGGCACCACCTTCTGCTTTTGCACCTTATAAATTCGAAAACTATCTCCAGGCAGGTAAATCACCAGTGTGGGACACTCTTCGCTATCACTCTTTCTTAGCAACATGCAGGAATCTGTGCATACATAAAAAAACCTTGAATTAGTTGAATTTAATTCTTACTCCCAACCACTTTACTTACCCGTATACCCATCCACCGCAAACCGACTATCCACCACCCCACAATGATAGGAGACCCAATCCGTCCAATTTTCCAGACTCGACCCCAACGACCAAAGAAGGAGTTGACCCTTCATTGTAAGCGTCACAAGATGAACCCCAGGCCCAGACCCGCCTCTCGTAAGAAAGAAGCTGAGCCCAATCACAGCATCTTCTGAAGTTGTCGGGGCTCTTTGCAAAATGGAAGTGGTCAACCCGGAAAAAAGCCTCGTAAAAAGATTGGCCTGACGCAAATCATACATTTGAAGAACATCATCCCTCCCAATTCGGTAGACAAGGATGCTCCCAGATTCAAAGGACAAGGCAAAAAGGGATTCTCCACCACCCTGCGATGTAAAACTGGAGGAATGTTCCTTGAAGACAGGTGAGCTCCTTTCCAAATAAAGACAGGCGGCTGCTAGCGGTACGGGAATGTCTGGACAAAAAATTACAAGTTAGATAACTCCTAAAATCACGGATAACTTATCCTTCGATAACCCTGGCTCCCTTACTGATGGCATGTTCGTAAAGATTGAAACTCCGGAAGTGCATTTGAGGCTTGTTACATATCTGATGAAAAATGGACGGATACTGTTTATAAGGATCAAATCCCGAGTCTGCAAGTCTCCTTGGGTGCGTGAATATAAATCGGTTAAGCGACGTCAGCGTCGGAACCAGGATCACGACCGAGGTCTCCGTCTCCTGGATTGTAATCGGGCCCAGGATTGGTGACCCTTGGAAAATATAGCGGACCTGTCCATCCACCAAATTGAGATGTAGAGAAATCTCCGTGAGTTCCAAGGTGTCGTTTAGCGTCCGCCTAACAAATATTTAAGGTCAGACAACAATCAACTATTTTAAAGAGTCTCCCACTCACCAATAAATGCTCCTTTGTCGGGTGACAGTGTCTGACCCTCCAAATTTTGAGGGTTTGTAGGAAAATCCTCCGGCAAAATCGGAAAACTTTGTCCCCTGAAACGTTCTGTGTCCTCCGCCACCTGCAGGATATAGGTCACAGGTCAACTCCCTCTTATCCTACCTTATGATAAGTCCTTATCATGTAGTTAGTCACTCACCCAGGTTCATATCCACCTCCAACCATTTCCCAGCAAAGGGTTGATCCACTAAAACTTCTCGGAAACCCGGGACAACAATCCTGGCGCCACTCCCTGTTCTGCCTCCGCCACCATCACCTCCAGGACCCATGACCTTGCTCTTATTTAATGGCGAGGAATGGATAACATAATTAAATTCAGGTAAGTCGAAATTTAAGCAAATCTCGTTGGATGAGAGTCTGCCCCGGTTTTTCGTTGGTGCTCAAATAACCAAAATCCCGGCTGTCTNAAATTCAGGTAAGTCGAAATTTAAGCAAATCTCGTTGGATGAGAGTCTGCCCCGGTTTTTCGTTGGTGCTCAAATAACCAAAATCCCGGCTGTCTCACTTTTCACGGAATCAGAACAAAGCAAAGACTGGATTTGACTTCAGAATCATTTATTTCGCATCTTTTAAGTAAATGCATGAAATAAAATAGTTACACAAATTTTGTATCTTTTTCAAACGTAACATTGATGAGGCTTTATTTATCGCAAACTTTCTCCGAAGACCATTTCATAATATTCACACATAATTACCAAGTATTTCATGTAATCATACTTTTTACTTTGATCAGGTTATGTTAATCATTCATGGAATTTTATTCAAACATAATTTCTTAATTAAGCTCCAATGCCTCCATTAACTTAGCCACGCTGTAATTTTTACTGTAATTAAATACTTACAGCTAGTATTAGCCAGTTAGACATTTCAATTACATAGATTCCCATTCAAATATTTCTTATATAATGAGATTCCGAATTCAATTTGTGACAAATTTCCATACTAGTAAATTATACATTTTTACAACAATAACTAAGAGTTTAACTATATTTAAAATTCATTCCTTAATTTCAGCCTTGCAAAAGAAGACAATTAAATTGCACCGGAAAATCTTACATGCATTTAAAGGACTTGGCTATTGCTCTATTTCATGAATGACGCATATATTTTTATTTCATTAAAATTACCTCAATTCTCATTGCATTATTAGCCAAATCCCGTTTATTTTATTATTAGTCTGGCAACTACTTGATTTATTTATTTTACTCATAATCTACATTTTACTTTCACTCGCGAGGTTGAGGAAATGGAAAATTAGTCCAATTCCTTACTACTTAATTACTTACTATAATTCCAAAGTGTTGAATGAATACTAGGAAATTTTTCTTTTGCATTTCACTCCTTTTAACTTCACACCATGTCAGAAATTAGGTTAAATAAATAATACCAATAAATGCGTAATGGGGCTGACTTTGACTAGAATAAAATGTAAATGGCTTCCTTAAACAAGATCGTAAACCGAGAAAACAATATCCACTAATTACTGATTGTAAACAATGACTATACAAGTATGCATGTAACCATAAATAATCAAATACGGAGAGAATCACAATTGAAAAACTTTGGATTTGTTTCCCTAAATAGATAACTCTACTAAAAAAAGTTCTCAACTAAATGGGTAAAAATCAATCGTAATTATTTAACAAGGACTTCAACCCAATTACAAATAAGATGCTTTCACCATTTCCTTATTTTCCTTTCCCAATTTAAGATGCAAAACCTTTCTACATAGTGATTTGATTGCATGGTTCATGTAAGAATATATATGACTTAAAATAGGTTAAGAGC
>JAAXNX010001319.1:0-18625 GCA_036491905.1 Folsomia manolachei
GGATGTGGGTATCTAAATATCTGGTTATTTGCATTATAAAATAAGGAAATTTTGCAAAAATCACACAGCAAATTGCACATTATTTCAAACTCCTATTCAATAAATACCCCAATTTTTGCAGACCTCACCTCAGTCACTCCAAACCAAACATGGCACCCAACTCCAAATCCGAAGTGGCCGGACCCGCCGAAGATTTCGATCAAACCCAAAGCCCTTCCGGTGTAAAGGAAATCCTTTACGAAGGCTACTACTACGATGTCACCAACTTTATTAAGAAACATCCCGGAGGCTCCATTATCGAATATTACGTCGCTCATGGAGAAGACGCCACCCACGCCATGCAACAATTCCACCAACGCTCCCCAAAAAAGATTAAAGCCATGCTGGCATCCTTTAAAAAACGGCAGGCAAACGATAGACGCAGTAAGTTTCGTGTAAATTCTTGCAAATTCTTAGTCTACTAAAATTGTCAATTTGCAGTGATCCTTGGCGAAGAGAAGCTCAAGCGCCACCAAGCCCTTACTGAAGACTTTAACAAACTTTACCTCGAGCTGGAGAAGGAAGGCATGTTCAAGCCGTCCTATATTCATAACGTCTACCGAATTTCGGAAGTGATTGCAATCGGCTACGTTGGATATTTGCTGCTATTTTCATCCTCCTACCTTATCAAGTTCCTTGGGTGTCTGCTCCTAGGTTTGGCACAGGGTCGGAGTGGTTGGATTCAGCATGAGTCGGGGCATCATAGCGTCACCGGAAATCCGAAGATGGATCGTGTAATCCATGCTGTTATTTTCGGGTTGGGCCTTGGATTGTCGTCTACTTGGTGGAGAAGAGGGCATAATCGACATCATGCTATGCCCCAGAGGCTGAAGCATGATGTTGATCTGGATACGATGCCGTTGGTGGCGTATAATGCGCGTGTGGTTGGGAAAAAGGAGAATGGAAAGTCGTGGATGATTCAGAATCAGATTTATTTATTTTTGACGATTGATACTTTGCTGGGAACGCTGATTTGGCAGTTGTACCTTCACCCGAGATATGTTATAAAGCATGGCTACTACCTTCAAGGTAAGGAAATAAAATGTTATGCAAATTATCGAATGCTCTGCATTTTGCAAACATTTTATAATTTCCATTGTTCCAGCCATATCCATGATTGGTCACTATGTGCTCGCTTATCAGTGTGGATTCTTACCCTGGATCATTTCTACCTGGGCATTGTCAGGTTGGCTTTTGTTACTGTGTTATTTTAACACAAATTGTAATAGTACAAAAATTATGAACGAAATATTTGTTTTAGCCTACTTGTTCGGAAACTTCGCCCTGAGCCATACTTACTTACCTGTGACGGACGAGGTTACACATTGGGTCGAATATTCTTTGCATCACACAGGAGATGTTGGCACTACCAAGTGGGTAGATTGGTGGATGGGTTATCTGAACTATCAAATTGAGCGTAAGCTGAGACAGCAACTTTGTAAAGATTTTGAAAATGTAGAAGTTTTTTAAATTAATTGCATATATTTCCAACCGTCGTAGATCACTTATTCCCAACAATGCCACAGTTTCGCCACCCCCTTATCAAGGATCGGGTGAGGGCACTGGCTGAGAAGAATGGTATTCCATATTACCTCTACTCCTACAAGGAAGCTGTGTACAGGACCTTTAAGAATTTGCAGGATGTTTCACAACAGTTAAAAGAAGCATAATTTATTAAAAGGAATGTGACCTGTGTACAGTTAACTTTAGAGTAGTAAGTTATATGCTGTCAATTACCGAGAAGAAATTAAATTTTTTAAGTAAGCAACATTCATCTGGCATTTTCATTACTTCAGAAAGTCGGGCCATACAAAAATTTGCACATTTTCTCCGCAAAAAAATTAGCCATGAAACATTTTGCATTTTGTTCAATTACTATCATCCTATTCAATTTTATTCAATTTCAGTTCATTATCAGTGCAATTAAACATATGGCTGAAAGTTCAGTACGGTACTAATTGTTAGTTAATCAGGAAACTAACTAAATGTCTATTGATTCAACCCCAAAAATAAATTCTTAACAATTACCAGTAAATAACCCAATTGTATTGTAATACCTCAAGACTTTAAAATTATGGCTAGTCACCTACTTAAGAAATTACTATACACAGTTCCAAACTTTGGGTGGATAGCTTCATAGGTTATCAGTGATACAACCAATAATTTCTTAAGGGCTAGTTAACAGGACTGAGGGTGAATATTATCATAAGTTCATTTCCGGCCTTCACTTTGCTTTACAGGTACAGATTACGTACACGAAATTGATTGGGTAGTAAATAACAATTGTATATTTAACCTCCCAATTATGTAATGACTAACAAAACCCTGAATTATAGCTAGGCCTAAGTTTCTTAACTATCTTGTTAATAAACAAGTACAGAACATTTTCGGAGGTGGACTTGGATTGCGATGGGGATCCAATAAAATAATAGATTTCGATATTTTCACCGGGCGTTTCCGTTTTCCGTGAGCGGAGTGATAGCGTCTCGTTGCTAAAAATACGGGTGTAAGATTGATATTTTCCATTTGTCTACATTATCTAGGTACTACAACATTCATGACTCGTGTCCGGTTGTAAATGGGTGGATTCAAACATTACTAAGAACAATTCTAACATTCTTAACCAATTTCACGGAAATTATGAGAAAGTATCATTTCTATCACAAAGCATACAAATAGACACCAGGAATCAAATCAACGTCAAATTATGACCATGCAAATTTTCATACATAATTACGAACAAGAAATAAGCAACAAATCAAAATCACAAAGTTTTAAATTTTAAATAAGAATGACTTTCAAAACAAGGTTCATTATAAAGCTATGGTTTGACAAAATAAACAATTACAGCACACCCTTACAGCACAGCAAATTAAAGCATTGTTGGCTTAAAACTAACAATTTGATAACAACCTTCAAAACCTCGCAAATATAACTTTGTTAAAATATCGGAGAAAGCTTGAAATTTTGATTATTCATTCTTCTTCCTCCTCCTCAAATTGAGCTGGACATCGCACTATTCCTCCCACACCCACTCCGTCCATTGTTGGAGGTGATTGTGGTTGAATTTGACATTTGAACTGGACACTGTTTCTGTCTCTCTTCGACATGAATCTCATCCCCATCCTGCATATTGTAGGAGTAGAGCTGTTTCTGGGGAAAGCGCATTTCTTCTCGGCCAACCACTTCACGCATTTCTGCATCAATGTAAAATAGACGCATCCTCCCACTGGAAATCCCCACAACTTGCTCCAGACTTGTCTAAAGAAACAGATTACACCTTTCTGTTACAAAGGTTGAGTGCAAAGAAGGTATTTACAAAATGCACTAATTTATGTTTACAGGATGTCTGCATTAAAATTGTCATTTACAAAAACTTTGGTTGCGATCTTACCTTCAACTCGGTAGTAGTTTGATAAACATTAATCTCTCGATCCAAAATATTATCTCCGAACAAGAGTCGCACTTGGATGTGGGTGGTTGGTTTAAATCTTACATCTTGTAAGGGTTGTAGTTCCCCGTGAATTTCAACGAGCTCGTAATATCTGCAATAAAACAGGACAAAATGGCAAAATAAGTAAGGAAGAATTCTAGAAATTTGTGAGAGGTTATTGATTATGATTGCTTCACCTTTCCGGCTTATCACCCTCTTCCTGAACAAATCTCCGGATAAAGGCTCGTTCCGCATCTTCTCGCTCCGTATTGGCAATCTTGGCACCTCCATTCAATTTCTTAACATTTGGCAAAAGTGCGACGAGTAATTGCCTCCGTTCATGGGCTGTTGTGATGAGCAAGACGTACAATAAACATAAAAAGGTCAATTGCTGACATTACAATTTTAATAACAATGCTGGCTTACCAGTCATTTCCGTGAACAACGGAATTCCTTGAAGTCTGAGATCAGTCAGGTTGTTAAACTTTTTCAACCTTGCAATATCAGTCATATCTTCAATCGCGGTGTTGGAGATGGTTAGACTTTGCAAGTTTTCAAAATTAAGATAAGCACTTTCAGGAATTGAGCTGATTGGGCATTCTGCCAGTCCGAGATGGCGCAGGGATGGGAAACAAGCACCTAAAGGACAAATCATGTCTTTAGATCATTTTCCATTGTTTTACCAAAACCTCAAGGATTTCTTACCAAGTTTTCCAACCTCATCCCAACAATTAACCGGATTCCCATCAAACATGAGTCTTCTCAAGTAAGGAAAACTTCCGCTGTCATTATTATCCTCGTCACTGGAGCCCGAACTGCCATTACCACTGTCCGTACTGTCGCTTCGATTACAGGATGGTGGCAATGGGAGAAAGTTGCTGTCATTATCCTGCCCACAATTGTCCTCTGTCCCTGCGTAACCACTGGAACTCGAAGAATCTTCACGTTTCCTCTGGAACAGTCCCTTAACTCGGGATGTGTCCACGACGGAGTAATTATTTAAAGAGAGATGGAGTTCCTGAAGAGAACGAGCGTGGCGTAGAATGAACCAGACGGCATCCCAGGATATCTGAGTTCCAATCAGGATAAGTGCGGATAACCGTGGAAGTAGGGGGAAGCGGAACGTGTTTTCCGAGCAGATCGATGTCAGTGGAGACGCAAGATGGTTGAAGCTCAGGTTGAGGAAGGAGACGGATGGAGAGTATTGGAGGATTTTGGATATCTGTGGTAAGCAAGATAAGGTGATGAAGAATACAGAAAGTTTGACCCAGAAATATTAACTTTTTATCCAAATTTTTGAGGTTTGTGGTTTTTGTCGCAGTGCGAAACGTGTTAGAAGAAAATTCCTTCAAGGAATGTGACAAGATCACAGGAAAGTAAATCATATTTTGATGCAATGCATGAATTATGGTATGTTATCAACTCTCAGATTTTTTGTAACGAAATCCCATCAAAATTCAATTCGGTTCACTCACTTTTCAAGTCTAGTTATCGTAATTTGGCGACCAAATTGGGTTGTAATTTGACGCTATCAAGTAATACTGACTATAAAAGTAATTTTACACCCTTCGTGTCGTTCTCATTCCCATCCTTTGTACCGATTCACATCACGCGTGAATATCATGATTTAAAGAAAAACGCAGGTAAAGTGCGTAAGGCTGAGTTTGTCTGTGAGAGAGTTGTCTTTCAACAAATTTTCGAAAATCCACTTTCATTTGATTGACTACTTGGTCACAGTCCACTCTAACAAATTGATATGCAAATATTCTAGATTGTTGCGATATTCTTGATAACCTATCATTAAGTCGGGTTCACATCTCACACAGACATGTCGACGGCGTGCAGTGAATAAATAAAAATCCCAAGTTTCTACATAATTGGAGCATATTATAAAAATGAAACTGATCAATGAATGAGACTGATATAATTGCAATGCTTGCAATTTCATTGAATTAAAACCGACGAAAATTAAAAATGCAAAATCCTCTGTTTAACCTATTATGGCAATATTTTGGAATTCGTAACACAACTTAAAATCGACGCTTAACCCTGGTTATCATAATTTTCGATAAGTACTAAAACATTGTAGAAATATCCTCACCTCACTCCACTGAGTCAACTGATTATGTGCCAGGTCAATTTCCACAACGCCGGAGCAATTCTTCTCCAGGGATTCCTCATCTCCGGCTGAATCCACGCCACAGTCGTTCAAAACCTGGAATTGAATTAAAAACCGCAATTAGTCGCAAACTCATGTCACGATTAGTTTTTTTGTCATGCTTGAGTTGCACAATTTTGCTTTAGGCAACTTTGCATAATGTTCTTCTTCTGATAAAGGATCTAGTCTTAAAGACCTTGTACTAATTAATCAATCCGAAACCAAATCGTGGTCGTGCCGTGTATGGCCCACACCCAGTTAAATAATTATATGACCATGCACAAAATTATTGGACCATTGCATCAAGACTTCGGATTCAAGAGGAAAACAAGACAACAAAGAAATATACTTTTTTAGTATGACTTCAATCTTATACCTTGACCAGTGCCACCGCACCCAAGGCATCCATCTCCTTAATGAAAACAAATGGCTGAAATTTTGAATTTACCACAAACATTCTTGTCCTTGTTACATAAGCCAGCGTCCGACCGTTTTAATGACCTAAGCAATCATTGTCACTCACGTATGAAACAAGCCAACTAAAAAATAAGTCGTCGCATTTGTAGAACCACTTCTTTCAGCTTAGTCTAGGTCTACCTCAATTTTCATGCAAATATCTGCAGACAAAAAAGTTACTATTCGCAAAATCTATTCATTTACAGACATGATCGCATAGCGAACTTCGCTAACTAAAGAGCTTGGTGATAAGGTATTGAGTTGCATTGCAATCATAAACCAAACCTCAAGAAGCATAACAAAAAACATAATCACACTTTTCATTTCGGTATTTCGTATGCGAAATACTTTGCAATCTTTGCACCGTCTGGCTGTCGAATTATCAAGTGCACGTGGTTTTTATTGTTAGTTAGTCAACAGTAGTGGACGTGAACCAAGAGCAAAAAGTGGTTGAAATGAAAAATACTGCAATGCAATGCACAAAACAAAGATGTGAATAAGTTCTTTGCAGCGTGTCCTGCTTTTATAGTTAGTCGAACAAACTGAGTCGCTGTGAATAATAAAATCTGATGGCCTTCCTTCACGTAAGAATTTAATGATTTGATGGAATAAAGCATTGTTCAGAGAATCAGAGATGGAAATCTTTTTTAAGCTCAGGTATTCAAAATAGTATCAATCATTTGTTCTGTCATCCTCTGCTTTTTTATCGTTTAGCAGAACGGTGGAGAATTAATCAGAATATTGAGAAACAATATGACGACAACAAAGGATATAGATTGCATTATAATTTGATAAGAGCGATGTCATATTCTTGAAATTGAGGCATGACCAATCTCCACAAAATCTAGCTTCTTACTGAGACAAAATAATGTCACATTTCAACATTTGGCACAATATTGGCGAAATGACAATTTTTGCGTCCCTTGCAATTTTGCAGGATAAACTTGACAAAATGTTCGTATCTTAAAGACACTGTCTTAGGTAAGTAACTGCATACAAATAAAAGTAGACCAAAAATTAGACGAACAAACCACTTACATCAGGAAGAAATCGAGACAATGTCACTAATAATATACTTCCCAAACCCAGAGCCAAATCATCACGGCATGTCGAATGCGTGTCAATGGAATCAAGTGAGAAATTTAATGCACTCAATTTAATATGCTTTTAAATAAGCAAATTAAAACCTCATAAATTTCGTTTAACCAACTAAAAAGCTTTAATTTATATGCAGGCAATTAGTAACTTTTATTTTTTAATTTTCTCTCCAATCCCATTAATCACGTTCTAAATTAGGATTGAGCTAAAAGCATGGAACGATTTAGGATGTGGTTACCAAAATATTGTATGGGTTTCAATTCAGCGTAATAATTCAAGAGACCCATTTTTATCACGGAATGGGTGTTGACAATTTTTTGTCAATCAGAGAAACGCTAAGCATTGAATTACTATTGAACGTGACATGGACAAGAGATGAATTAATTAACACTTGGCTTATGTGGGAAGTGTTTTTAACTTTATTTACATTTTAGCCATGCTTGATTTGGCGTTAGGACGCAATTAGCTGGGTCATTTTTGCGTTTTCAGGCGTACCGTGTAAAATAAAAAATAGTTGGACAATATAATTAGGGTTGCAGGACACATTTTAGAGAAATTTACGTTGTCCATAAATTAGCACGCTTTTAACAAACAATCATCATATTTACTAAATGCAAACAAAACATGGACAAGTGTGGGATGACGAGGCTTAAAAACACTTTCTACGCATTTTATCCTGTGAATAATTTTGCAATAAACTGGAGTGTTACGTAAAAAACAAGACTAAAAATTGGACACTAAACAGTTTGAATTACTCCTTCATCGAAGTTTTTAAATATTTGTGATGTTACATTTACCAGAAGACATTCGGTTAATCTGGTTATTATGCAACTGGAAACTGTATCATTTGTATTCACGATTAAGCCAACTCCACGTGGAAAACACATGTAATCAGCAACATACTGCGACGGATTATTGTCATGATGAGAATGCAAATACGGAACATTAAAAAATTGGCAACCCTAACCCAACCTGACACCAGTGACCAAGACCACGCCACATACCCTTAAAAGAATAACAAGCTCATTAACACAATAAATAATCCACTCCTTTTACAAATACTAAATTTTTAGTCGCACGCTTCTGAATAAGTAAGTTGTCGTCCTTTGCTTTCCTCAATCCCCGAATGGCTCAGAATTTAATTGCTACTTTACTCTGTCCCCTCCCAATTTCTTTTGCAAATTCATAATGCAAATAGTATTTGCCAAATTTATAAAATAAGGAAAAAAATGAGCATGCCCATCTCAGAAAGATGGATTGTTTCATCCATCTCAAAATTCTCAAGTACTTCTGACAGACAAGCGTAAGAGGATAACATGAAAAATCTTGTTAAAGGAAGGAATGCCATGTATAACTAATCCAATGGTAAAATATGTACTTGACCATGGTCTCTTGTACAAAACTAATCGCAATTAATACTAATACATATGCCTGTCCATCAAACAAAGTTTGTTTAACAGATATTACGATGGATAACAGAATATCATTAGTTGACCTATTCTTTTCCTTACAGTGTGAAGGTGTAATGTACACAAAGCTAAACTACGCAGAACCACTCCTAATGAATTTCGTAATATATGTATTATTCCACGACTCAATTAGCTGGACCTAGTTAAGAAACTAGTATTTGCTCGTACAACTAAGAGATGTTGCATACCAATTTTTATTTGACTGGAGTCTCGTCCCAAACAGTTGAGATTTAATTATCCATGTACATTTTTAGAGATTGTTGACAAATGAGCAAAAAATGGCCATTAAATTACTTGTCCGTACTTATACAAACTTTGAACTGTAGGCTACGGATAAGTAAGCGTGCTAGAAAAATGATGCAATTACTATCTGTCCAGAAACTGATTGAAACTCCTAATAAAGCTCCTAGTGAATATTATGTTTGAAATATGTGTCATACAAAATTATACTTTGTCTCATTTCGATCTTCACAAGATTTGTGCAAAAAATGTATGAAAATGCAAAACTCATTTACTCACCAGCAATCTCGGAATAGATTTGCGAGGTCCATATCTTGGGACGTATATACCGATCGGTGCTTCACAGTCATTTCCATCCTGACCGTATTTCGCCTCAATGGCATCCAAAAGTGAGGGCATCTTGTAAAATGTGTTTCTTGGCTCAGCACGGATATTTGGGGAGTATATCAACTCACTTTCAGGTCATTTATTATGTAGTCAAAGTCTTGATGATTATCTTGTTTTGGTGGATTTCTGAGTTTTGCTAACCGAGTTTGATTTGCTTTGCTGGAACTGTGTCAAGGATTTCGAAACCAAATGAGGACAAGATGGTGGTAGCAGGGAATCATTTGAGATTCGAAAGATTCACGAAAAATTGTGAAGAGTTCTGAGTTCCTGTGCTTTGCTATTCCGGCCCAGTGAAGAAATGAGTAAATCTCGGCTTGGTTTTTGTTGCAAACTTCGATTTAGCGTGGCGTGCTGGCTTGGCGTCGGTTATTTTTCAGGGTAGTGGTCGCACCCAGCCAAAAAATTATGAAGCATTTGTTCAAACCTCAAGGAACTCTGGATCACTACCGAATAGGCTCATTCCAATTTTTTTTTTTAGTGGAGTGTGTGCATGTATGACACCTATTAAAAAAATAGAGGGTTAATTAATAAGATATTTGACAGAAGGTGTTGTGTCCGCATTAAACTCTCCCTGAAGCTTTACATAAACTCTTGGAGCAACAGGGAGAGTAATCATTAATGATTATAGAATTTGTAGCATAAAAGCATTAAACAGTACAAATTCCCAATTCTTAACCCTCGTAATAATAACTAATGTTGCCAATTAAGATAAGCTATGCATTCACATTTATTTTGTCAAACAAAGAGGTTCTTGCTTCCTCCTGCAGCATAAATATTGCATGGATGCACTTCCTCAGTCTAACTTTAACACCCACGCTAAAAAGATGTCATACTGGGTCACTTATTAGAAATAATTTATTATGCACTCGCACGGCTCATAATTATGGATGTCCACTACTTCTTTGTCAAGCCAAGCCTTGCCATTTTATGATGGCACATGGCACCAGGTCAACATGACCTTTTTAAACCGTTCTTTGTTATCCCTTGCAATTTTGCAAATGGCAAAAATAATCTACCAAGTTTTCCCTAAATCTCTGTTTCCCTTCAATTTATTGCACTGCATGTCTTACTAATATGAATCCTAGTTTGTTCTGATTATTTATTTTTTCTAACGCAAACCATACTATTCCAATAAAATAACATTTCACTTATAATATAGGCTAGTCATCACATTAAATGATTATATCGCCGAGCTAACGACGCAAAACATCCCACATGTTTTGAAATATGAAATGAGAAACAAATTAATATGTGAGTCAGGAGGGCAGAACTATATTTTCTATTTAAGCCATTGTCACATTATGAGATACATCCTGATCCGGTTTGATGCACTTTTATTTTATTAGTGTATCTGTACTGCTTTACAAAACCTTTGTTAGTTATACATTATTATTAAAAAAAATATGTTGGTAATAGAGGAGGAAGAATGAAGGACTGTAAAATATGAAAATAATATTTGATTTGATGCACTGAACTATGTAAACTACGGTAAATAATATTATTTGGTAGTACCAAACCAATAGCAAGGAAATGCAGTCATGATAATAAAGCAAAGTGCGTGTTAACTGTTAACTAAATGATGTGGGTAGGGTACTACTGACTTTATATTTTGGTTATTGTGATTTTTGATGCGATAAGGCCGGAGATGCATTTCCAGATTTGGATGGGTTATGTTTGGCCCAAACAGTTTGGGCGGATAAAAAAATTAAAATGCATATGGCAAAGATAAATATGGAGTATTGTTACATGGATAGCTGTCAATTTACAGGTACACTTTTGCAAAATTGGCCTGCGTAAATAATCCGACATTTGCCATAAAAATGTGCTGAGCAAGCAATATGAATTCTGCACAACAAATGTTATTTTGCGCGTGGGAAACTATACTATCCAACAACTTCGATTTATCGACAATGTGCTTCTATACTAAGTGACACACCTTATTGCTTTCCAAACCAATTTCGCAGGGAAATTCCGCCAAAGAACGCATGAGAAAATGCGTACTGCAAAGCTTTGGCTGCACGCGAAAAAACCTGCGTAATTGTCTATTAGTAAACTCACCGAATCCAAATATTGCAAAGTCAACAAACACCCTTGGATCAATTCCCAACACTTTGAATGATTCCACAAAACTATTACAACACACTCAAAAAACCAGAATGATAAGAAAACCACAAAATTCAACCATTTTCCGGCTGGAATTGGGTATCGATTCTGAATTTTTGGCAATACCTTCAAAACCATTCCTTAACAACACCTTAACAACCTTAACCAATGTTTGCTTTGCCTTGAGTCTATTAAAAAAATCCTTAAAAAATGCTTCCATTCCCAAAAATGCAGTGTGTATTTTATTCCATCACTATTTACCAATTTGTAATGGTTTTTGGCAGTTTGGCACTTTATCAAAAAAAAAATATGCACCTTTCAGTTCAAACAGCGAATTTTATTTTCATTGTCGCAGCAGCATGCAACTTGCCATGCAAATTATGTGCCGATGTCACAAAAATGCTTTATTATATGCAACCACAAGTGTCATTAATTTACAGGCAATTGTGAACATAAGAAGTTCTGTCCACACCAACAAATGCGCAATAATATGTAATGAATGAATTGTTAGTGAATACAGGAATATTTCACAGTCTGGCCTGAAGGACGTTGAAAATATTAAAGTTGTGAATTATGTAAAGAAATTAAACTAAACCAATCTTAATAATTTGATTGCATACATTCATATTTTAAACACATGTAAATACCATCTAAGATTGAAGAACACTTCTCAATATGGATTTCTGTATTGGATAAATTAGCACACTTTGCATCTCCATATCCTCATTATTCACCCATTCATCGTATCAATGCAACAGTGAATATAAAGCAAGCCAAGTATCTTTGTAATGATATAAATAAAGTGTAGACACAGAGAAACATGCATGTCATGGCTAAAACTTTTGCAGACAAAAAGATCTTTTGTGAAATAAAAAATAAAACAAAAATATTATGAACCCAACTAAAAATCTGCAAATTGTAGTCTGCACGAATGAAGGAACGGATAAAAATTGTGTAATATCTTAATTAGTGAGAATTCAAGTAGGAATTGTTTGAACTTGGGATAATAAAGGAAGGTAGCCAAGTAAATTAAGATAAGGCAGACGTATCTGATACAAAGGGTGAAAAACACCAGTAGTAAAATTGTTATGCAATAAAATTGTGCCTTGATAACAAAATTCCTATGAAAAATTCGTATCATATGAAAAAATATTAGCAGAAAATTCCAGGGTAAAATAAAATCCCAGATTCCTTATACTTACCTTTGTCAGATATTGCGCAAGTTTAACTGAATCCTTCAGCAAAACATTTCAATTTAGCTGATGTCCAATGCTGTGAGTTTTTTTCACACATTTTTAATCCAAGTCTCAAAATGACAATTTCGTTTTGCTTCTTTTTACACAATTTCAATTCACTCGCAATGTTTTAAGCAAGTTTTCAAGAACTTACACCATAACACAACTATTGCATTGCACAATAATTTGCAGAGTGACACAAAACACAACGCTCGTCTATAAAGCGATTTTAAAGCTCTTTGTTAACTTTACGCTTTTAAATCATGGATTCTTAAATTTTCTTAATGTCAATCAATGCATACCAAATCAAACTTTATTCTGCACTTTTATTTTTAAATCCCCAATAAATCCGCAATTAGCGAGGTGACCTTCACCCTGCACCTCATTAAAATCAGTACTACGACTCGTTCTCTTTATAACAAAGTCTTTATGTTGGAGGCAGTATGGTAAATCAAACAAATCAATGCAAATTATAAGCAAAATCTTTCTGCAGCAACTCAACAGCAGCAAATAATAAAGGCAACTAAGTAGTCTCTGGAATAGTGCGAATATTGGAAGAAGTTGGATCGTGGTATGAGCAGGATAAAAGCGAAATATATCTGTTTTATTAGGTACGCAGTGTTTGTAAACAGTTCTATAGACTTGGCCCACTACTGCACAGCAACCAAAGGCAAACCATGCAATGGTAAGGTCTAAGCCAAAAAGTTCTCATCTCTGAATCTACTCTGTTTTCACGCAACGACAGCTCATGGTAAAGGGTTGGATTACATTAGTTGGATTCCCTGTAATGAAAATACATCCAATACCATAGAATAGTTGCAGAGGGGAGAACTGAACACGCGTAAAAAAGTTGGCAAATGTACTTTGGACTCGTTTTTTAAAAAGTGGCTAAGAATGTAAAGTTAGTTGGGAAGAGTTATGCGTGCTTTGGTTAAAGTTTGCTTTGCATGGATGATCTTCTATTTAAATGGGATGGGATAAGGTATAGTTTGCATAAGCAAGAGTATTATCATGTGGTGGGTATGGGACTTTTTTAAATTTTAGAATTTAAATTGCAGAAAATTCCCAAAATGCAGATAAAGTGAACTTTATTTAATGAAATGTCCACAATTGGCGCAAACAAGAAAACGGTACCTAATGCAATTGAGAATTATTCTACAATCTACTAAAACATTTGGAGCTTCGTCTCTTTACAACTTCTCAAATATTAGTTTTTTTTAATTGAGTTTACATACAATTTTTTTATAGTTAATCAATTTTTCTGAATTTTTAAACTTCATGAAACCTCAATCCTAGAGGATTACTGGGGCCTGGTTGTACCATAGATTTTAAAAGATGTAGAATTTGATGTAGTTTAAAAGTTTGTACAACCGTAAGTGGCTGTCATGCAGAGCTTTTCTTTAAAAGAAGTTTGCTAATCTAGATCATTAAGTTGAAAATGTTACAAAAATTGTTCACAAATTTTAAACTATTGGAATCCTAACAAATATCATGCAAAGGAAAGATTGTATGCAAATAGTGGAATGTCAGTTACATAATATTAGGAGTGTGGTTTGCATTTAAGTTTAATTGTGATTAACTAATTTTAAACTATTGGAATCCTAACAAATATCATGCAAAGGAAAGATTGTATGCAAATAGTGGAATGTCAGTTACATAATATTAGGAGTGTGGTTTGCATTTAAGTTTAATTGTGATTCGAGTGATGGACAAGGTCAACTGGAGATGAGACGCTATCACATGCTTTTGTATACGGTATTGTTTAAAATAAGAAAACTGAATGCATAATAATTCAATTGCAACAATTTCAAGTCCCATCTTTATAATCTTTTCGCAACAAGAGAATTCTTGAAGGATAAAAAAATTGTTACGGCGACGAATTTAACAGTTTTATAAAAAAAATCTGTGCTCACAAAAATCGAAAAATTGAAAGAAACAAATTCAAAATCGACACTTCAATTAAATCACTCCCAAAAAATTCGGTCTTATTCCCAAAAAATTCGGTAACATAAAATTCGCTAAAACATTAATTTGACAAACAACAAAACGTTTAATTCGTCCGGATCAAGAGGAACGCTCACTACTGTCAAAGTAAGTTCTCTACTTGATACTTGGTGACCTGTGATATTCATGTTATCTTCCACAGGGCTCCATCCAAATACCCAGAAAACCCACCAGTCACCACCCACTAAATGGTTCTTAGCGTCGGACAACAGGTACTGAAAAGAATGGCGAGTTCCGTAACGGCAGCAAATACTTCCTTCATCTTCCGTCAGGTAATAGGCTCAAAATTATGGTTAAGATACTTAAAGTGAAGTTAACCCATGTTATCTGTAGTGGTTTGACCGAGAAAGCTGCACCTACACTTACCTTCTTGGAGATCCTGATACCAAGGAAGCCGTGATAATCGACCCCGTCATCCAACTCGCGGAACGAGATGCTCAACAAGTTCTGGACTTGGGGCTGAATTTGAAATATGTCATGAATACTCACCTCCATGCTGACCACATCACGGGGACTGGTCTTCTTAAGAAGTTGCTGTCTTGTACCAATGTCAAGAGCGTTATTTCTAAGGCGTCGGGAGCTGCTGCAGACCTGACAGTGTCTCATGGGGATGAGCTCAAGTTTGGAGATTTAATTCTGGAGGTAACTTCGCCAAAGAGGAGTTGATAGGAAATTAAAATTTGCAAAAATTATGCAATTATACTGTTCCAGGTCCGCAGTACTCCAGGACATACGAATGGTTGTGTCAGCTATGTCTTTCATGAGGGGAAGAGAGTTTTTACGGGAGATACGGTGCTTATTCGGTATGCTTCTTAATTTGCAAATTGTTTTATTTTGAAGATTTGGCGAGTTTAGATTAAAATCAACAGGTTGTGAAATTTATTGTGATTCCATTGCTTGTAGTGGGTGTGGCAGAACAGATTTCCAAGAAGGGAGTTCCGAGACTTTGTACAATTCTGTGAAGACGCAAATATTTTCATTGCCCGAAGATTACTTTGTGTATCCAGCTCATGATTATAAAGGTGAGGAAATAAGAATAATAATTCATTGAAAAGTTGTTTGATGTCTTTTCTTACTGAAGTAATTAATTTTATTCTCCAGGCCTTACCGTTTCCACCGTGGGAGAAGAGATGAAGTTCAATCCACGCTTGACAAAGTCTTTGGAGGAGTTCAAAACAATCATGTCCAACTTGAATTTGGATTACCCAAAGCAAATAGATGTGGCCTTACCAGCAAATAAAGTTTGCGGATTGTACAATCTTCCCGACATTTTGGAAGAGAAATACGGAGATAAGCTCAAAGCCTAGGGTGAAACAATCTGACAATTCTGGCTAACATCTCGATAAGTTGAGGATTACTCTGCGTCTGGACTCAATGATAACCATGAACTCCTAAATTGACTGTTAAAATAATGTCTACATTTGTAACAAGACAACTATTCCAACCTGTAAAAATACTTGTAAAACTAAATCCAATGTCTGTTATATTGTCAGATACAATCGCGCTTTAAAATAAAATCATTTGCATGATTATCACTGTCTTTTCCGACAATTCAACTTCAACTTATTCTGTGAATTTATACATCCGAATTAGAAATTTTGTGCATCCTTTTGAAGCTGATACAACGCACATGTAATATTTAAAACCCGAGACTTTCTCCACACCTTCACTTCGCCAAAAAATAAGATTTTTCAAGGATTTTTAATCTATCAAAAACATTTTGACCTAAAAGACTTGCAATTGAGACAGTCACTGACTGAATTTGACCCTGGATGACCTAATATAGTGGGGAATACTGACCCCAACCATCTAAGAGGTCGTTGTCCTATGGTCAAGTTGTCGTTAGTAATACTGGTGATAACGAGCAAAACAATGAACTCCATGCAAACTTTTTACAATTTGCAAATCTCGGCATTACTTTTGTGGCGATAGTAGAACACAATCTCTGGATTTTGATCCCGACCATTTCGAAAAAATGGCATACTCCATCCCCAAAGTCGCCATCCTCCCCCCAGGACTGGACGACTCCATTTTCGACACAAGGTTTAAAAAGTACAAAAAAGTTCTCTCCAGCTCACCCCTCAGTTCTGGGACGTACGTTTTGGAAACTGACTCGGAAGAGGAGGACATCTTCCCACGGAGAAATGAAGAGGACGACATCTATCTCCAAAACAGGTTGAAGGACTTTGAAGAACTTAATCAAGGGATTGAGGAGATCCTTAGGGAACTCGGAGACAGTGGGGATGAAGGTCAAGGACTTTGGGACATTTCCGAACCGGAACTTGTGTCAACGGAGGAGTCAGAGGGAGACACGCCAGATGTCAAGATTGTTGGGGGTGCAAAATTCAAGAATCTTACCAAGAAGCGGAGTAATAATGGTGGAGGTGTATTGAGTCGTCGACTCCACTTGGATTTTGACGCCCGTGGCGATTCTCCATCAAGGCGGAGTACTCTGTCTTCTGATAGTGGTGGCAAGAGTGGGGTCCCGTAAGTATTTACGTGATACATCAGTAATTATTGTAATTTTTGAGGTCAAAGCAAGTCAGAAATTGATTAGTAAATTATTTATTCCAGCCATTTTGGAGCGTTCAGCAGCATCCGACGACACGACCAAAAGAAGGATGATCAACGGCAAAGTCGACAAAAATTAGAGGTTGGCGATAAAAAGGGGAAGACCTTCGACAAGACTGACGCCACAAAAAGAACGTCGAAACCCTCACCGCAAAAACAATCACTTCCAACCCGAATCAAATCTGCAATGGGAGGATTTTCATTCGCCAAGAAAAAAACTGGAGAGGAACGTCAGTGGGTAGTTTAAGGGAATAAGTGTACATACGTTAAACTCCGCAATTATGTAAGGTCAAGTAAATATTTATTTATATTGTACATGAAACAACAGCCCATGAAAATTACAGAAATATAACAAGTTCAAATATATATCGTCGCAGGTTATTCGTCATGAATCACATTTCCGATACAATCCTTAATATATGTAATTAATTAATTGTAATTATTAATCCATTCTTTTCAATTATAATATTTCATTAAAGTACAACTTTTTATATCAAAACTCATTGAGGAACACATTAAATCTTTGAATGGAGATTCAGTTCGAATTGAAATACGGAGATCTCTTTTCGGTTAAATTGTAACTAGAATAATTTCGGAAATATTTAACGAAGTAAGACACATCTTATCTGAATTAGCTGCTTTTTGTGAAATTCATTTATAAAATAAAGCTTAATACTAATCAGTGGGAGCAGCAGGAGCTGCCATAATCAGTCATTGTATCAAAAAAGGATACAATTCTTACAACCTTTGAACAGAGACGCTGCCATTTTTTCGGAAAATTTTTGAACATTTTATATACTAGCTCGACTATCTTAACTAATTCTAATTAGAATAGTTTAATCCCGGCAACAACCACAGCAGCAAATACAGCAAATGAGCTCTTTGACACATTCACAAAGACAGTATCCAATGCAACATGGGAGGATTAGGAGCAATATCACAGCCGCTGCAATGACCGCAGCTAATTCCCAGGGTTTGAGTCCTTCATTGCTGAAATTGGCAAAAAATGCAGTTAGTAACTTGCCGTATTTTTGCAATTTTGGGAGGCATTTTGCGGCAAAAAGCTACTGTAGTTTGCAAAACGCCATGAATTTTTGCCACAAAAATTAACTTACTCCTTGTCCGCCTTCCCAGTGAACGTGTTTACAAGCCGGGTAAAGAAATCTTTGGCAGAACTTGCAGCAGAATTCACAGAATCATTGAATTTTGTAGCTTCGTCAGGAAGTGGATTTGCAGAAATGGCACACGCCATCGATAGCAAAACCATTCCGAGGAGAATCACACTTGGTTTGGTCATCATCTTTGAAATTTTTGAGGTGGAAATTGCCATTGTTTGTCTGGAGAGTTTCTGGATGTGGAAATCAGTTGAAGTCTAGATTGACAAAATCTGAAATGCAAAAAAGAAACAATTTAGCAAAGAGTTCTGGGTAAA
>JAAXNX010001320.1:0-18619 GCA_036491905.1 Folsomia manolachei
TATCATTCCTGTATTCCTTATCCTTGACCTGGCTTATCCTACACAATCTTACTCCTGGAACTTGATGCTGTCGGATTTCCCAGACAAGACGCCATGTCATCCCTTCTTCCAAGTGGAACTGGAACGGTCACGATTTTAAACGAAACAGAAGAAACTTAGAGATTCCCTGAGACGAAGACTATTTGCTCCTTATTAAGTAATTTATATATGCAGAACGGAGTCACACTTTGTACTGTTGAATAATTACATAGTAGCTAATCAGCTGTAAGCCATTACCTGTTAAATAATTAAAACCGAGTTTTAATAGTTAATCTAACCACCAAAAAGTCATCGATAGCATTCATCTCTTTAAAATTCGAAAGGTCACAAGTTTAAGCACAATTATTAATATTCTAAAAACCTTACGATACACACCTTAATTCAATAAGGCAATAATAATTATCAAATCTACAAATAACCTTTAACAGTTATCCTTCATTCCTGCAAAATTCAACTATTTATCCAAAAAAAAAAACAATATGACAAAGTTCCTTACAATTTGGTACCATACCTGGATTAGGTAGAATATTTGTTAGGCTTTTACAATACTTAATCATGTAATAACTGCCAAGCTATTAAAACACAACTTAAACGAAACTCATTATGCAAACCGTGATTAACTGACTTAATCGAGCATTAAAATTTCAAGTTATTTACGCTCCTCTCTACGGGTACATAATTCAGGCGATTGTAAATTCCTGACAGAATCTAGTGCTTAGGAAAGGTCACCCGATAATTGGTACTTATACTAGGCGCTAATTAAATCAATTAACTTTTACTCAATTAATCCTTTAACGACTATGCTTAATAATTACAAAGCCAAGTAAATTTAATCCAAAGGTAGTCCAACGTTCCAGAATTTGTTCAATACGACCAGATATCCGTAAATAAGATAAGGCTAGGGCTCAATAAATTGTACTCGCCTTCTCGTTCTTGTACCCGTAATTACTATAAATAGTCACCAATAACTAATTATTCCATTTTCCGGATAAAGTTTTCCCAGCCAAAAAACAAGAGTGGAAAATATTTAGGTTCCAATTTAAATTTTACAATTTTGACCATAACAAAGATTACAACTTAATGGTGCATAATACATGTCTAGTTAGTTGCGTAATTTAAACTTAGTTAATTGAAGTAGTTATGTATATGATCCAATGTCATTTGCTCCTTTATTAAGATAAGTTTGAGATTTGGTAGCTGTCAATTCAAGCTCAGGTTGATGAGGGGTTTGTTAAAGTAATTAAATTAAAATAGTGCTAGATATGACACAAAAAAGGGACAGTGTGAAATAAAAAGATATACCAAAATATTATTAAAAACGAAAGTGTGGATTTCTCTCAGTTATGTAATGTCAAGTGACAATCGAACCGCAACGAGGAGATGTTGATCTAAATTCAATTATTTTCAATTATTCGGAACCTGCCAAATGCTGGAGTTTGAAGCGATTAAAAATTTAAGCAACGCTAAGCAATTAATAAGATTACAGATCCATGAAGTTGGAGTAGAAAAATCTTGGGAAACGCTGCGGAATAAGTATTTTAAAATTTCGGTATTGTTCTCACTTTGCGAGGATAAAAAGGTGTCATCTGTTTTATGTTTAGTCATTAGATTGCACATTACACAACCAGCAAATTTAGTCAGTTAACGTGAATTCAGTTCCATTCATGTAACAGTTTCTTTGTGGCGTAACATGCCGAACTGGAGAAACCGCTTTATTTTTTAGAAACAAATGTTGCGGAAGAAAATCAATTTTCTTTTTGTTACAAAAAAATAATACCAGATCCCGTAGTCAATATTTAGAGTAAAAAACAAATCTGTAGGAATATACACAGTTGAAAGGCCAAATGCAAGACCCATTTATCACTGCAGTACATTTTTTATTCCTTGTGTTGAACCAAGAAATGATTTAATGCTCTATTTTTCCTCCGGTTAATTCCAACCAGAGCCCTTTGAAAGTTCAAAGTTCACTCTGGAGCAAGACTAACGTTCCCAGAAATTGGCAAACGGTGTGGGAAACGACATTTTTTCAAGAATTCTTCTCCTTTAATCATTTCCAACAAATGAGATCCATCTCGTCGCTTGGTTGAACTTTTGTTATTTCTAATTTCTTTTTAATAAATATGGGCAGCAGCAGATTATCCGCAGCAATCTTATCACTGCAAGTCTTCCATATGTTGCTTTCTCTCTCTCCCACTTATGGATGACTGGGTTCATCTCATCTCGTTCCTGTGACTAATAGAAGAAAAATTAGTTACAAATGAAGAATGAAGGTTTCTCCGTAAAACTCGATCCAAGTGGTGGAATTGGTTGGAGGACAATTTACCCGGACAGGAGAAAGATTTATCTCCTTTCTCCCACTCCCTTATCACAATGCAACATCTTTTCCGAGCAATCTCATCTTCAATCTCGGCCTGTTAGCCGTATAACAAACAATTCACCCTTGGCTTGGCTTGGTTGGATTTAGATGTTCAATAAGTTTCTCAAGTAATTGCTATACGGAAGGAGAAAGCAGGCTGACGGGTGAAAGGAGGATTTCCTTGCCTTGTTCCACTTTCAAATTAAATTCTTCGATTCCACTCAAACTTCGGGGTTTAGTCTGCTTCAAATTATTGACTAGGGCTGAGATTAGTGAGGCAGATAAGCCAATCTGGCAAATGTTCCAGGTTGGATGTATTGGGAAAGCTACAAGGAAATGCCTTTGTTAAACTAACTTCAGGGAAATTGGCTGGAGTTAAGAAAAGTTTATGGTATTGAAAAAAAAGGTTGGATTAAAGAAGGAAAGAATTGGGATAAAAGTTTATAAGGAGAGGAGGAAGATTACGATTTTTATGTGTTGTATTAAAGTAAACTAACTTTTGAAGTGGATGAAATACTTTGTTTAACACGGTTTAAATAAAAAAGGACAGACATTTATTTGATCAGAATGAAAGTTAAATTCTGTACAAAAAATGTTTCGAAATTTTGAGGCTACCCATTTTAAAATGGGCAGCCTCAATGTCAAATAGTGTATTTTGGACAGTTTTAAAATGGTATTATGAAATTAGGTCCTTTAAGTGTTAATGGTATTTTGATAAAACGGTCTTACCAGCAGACCACGAAATTTGTTTTTTGCTCATCCCTTATTTAAGCACAGTTCTTTTAATTTCACACTAAAAACAGTTTTAGTCCACCAACCACACCTCATCATAAAAAATATTGAGAAAAAAATCAAGTTTGGAACAGTACTAGCCAAGAGGAGTGTGTTTTGTAGTGTTGCTGTAATCTAAATGGTAACCGGAACTCAAGTGTGCTTTCTCCTCGACTTTCTCTCTCCCACTTTAAACACGAGCATAAATCCTGGACAGTATTTTATTCTCGACATATTTGTATAGATCCTCTCCTCCCGTTTTACTACTTGAGCAACTTATTACATCAAGAGTGAGCAGAGCAATAAAACAAACAATGGATAAAGGTTTGGTTGCATGGTGTTATAAGGAGACGATGATTATTCATAAAGTTGGATAATGGAATGAGGACAGGATGAAAGGAAAACAAAGCAAACAAGTTTTGCATGGGATTGGCATAACATACGTACACTTGGAGCTGAAAGGACATTGGAGAGATAATGGCTAAGACGAAATGCAAACAGAAATATGCTCAATTTCCTGTTTTAAAAACTTTCTCTTTGTCAAGATGTCAGTTTTATGGATGGATGTTCTTTTAATTTAATGGTTGACCTGGCTAACGAATCCCTATTTTTGGATTAAAGGGCAAAGGTTGACTCCAGCCTTTTGACAAAGTTATAGAACAACTTGTCCTGGACAAGGACTACTCAGAACAAGTTGTTTATACGTGTTTCTGCCTTACTTCAATTTGTTAATAAATTCCCAACATCTGCCAACTAATAAGAGGGAAACAGAAACAGATCGGGTTAGATGCTCGTTAAAAAGACATAAAATAACGTACAGAAAATTTGTAAACATGAGCACACTTCAATGTTGACATGATGTAGGAGGAAAAAAGCAAAATCCGGGATTCTCCCAAATTACAAGGGTAAAAGTGGGTGGAAGTGCTTTGCCAGTTATCTCAGCAAGATGTAGGGAAACTCAATTTTACTTTTACTCCGTAAAAACTGCACTGTTTGGCGAAAATATTAAATTCTGCTCAAAGAGAAAAGTACTACTTCAGCTTCTCTAAATTCCAGTTAGGGATCAGCCCCTCATTATTGCTACTCTGGGATGTGTATTAGTTTTTGGGTTAATTTTGTTTTTCACAGGTCATCGAAGTAATGAGAGAAAGTCTACTAAAGCCACGGAGCCACAGACTTGTTTTTCGGGGTTTGTTATTAAACCTAAAATTCCAAATAACCCGGTATAATATTACCTATTTCTGGTGGAAAAGCGTCATTACTTTGTATTTTAATAATAAGAGGGAAGCAGATTGCGAGACAATTCGAGGAAGAACGAAAAATAAGATGTGGAGAAAGTTAGATACATATGTATAAAACACAGTTACAGTCAAAGTAGATAGTTTAAGTTAAATAAGAATCTGAATAAAGTTTTGAATAAATACCTTAATGACATCTTACTTTGTCAAAATCAGTCAATTAAATGAAATATATTGAAATTGCAAATTTTCCATTCAGATCCAAGAATTCAACCTTTGTCAATTGCCAACGCTTTATAAAAAGAAATTGCCAATTGGCAGAAGGATATCTGATCAGATCTGCAGATGAATAGATTTGCCAAATTCCCTTGAAAAGAAAGTCAGTCCCTTTCTTTTCTTGAATTGAAAACAGTTTACAGAAACATTAGAGCTGAATTGACTTCGAATTCCAATTGGCCAAGATTTCAATTAAGATGACTTTGCTTTTATTTTATCAAAGCATTTCCGAATGTGAGGTTGACTGTCTGAAAAGAATCTTGACAAAATTGCATTGTTCAAAATCAAGTTGATATCTATCCAATACACGACTGAGTTTGGTATGCATATTTGGTCACATCTTCAAATAATTTGGATCAATGATCGAATTTCATGATTTAAAGTGATGGATGCCAATCGCTTCAAAGTGAGTCGAGTTGAGAGACTTTCTCATACTGACAGAAAGACGGATATTGCTTTTAAAAATAATGTATCCCTTCACATCATTGACAACCTTGTACCGTCCGACAGGATCAATGTGCTCCTTGTCGACGGAGTATCAAGTTTCGCCAATTTCACGTCCCATTTTTGGAGAAGACCTAAAATATGAGATATCATTGCGTAAAAAAACACAAAACACGTTACTTTGAGTCTCGTTCCGACCTTTCCATCTCAAGATTGTAAATTTTGCTCAAATCACAATACATAAATAGAATATTGAAGCACAAAGTTTAAGGAAGCAGCACCTTGACTCCTGACAAACTTTGGAATTCCGTCAACATGAGTGGAGTAGGACCAGATAAGGAGAAAGCACGATTCCCTTTCCAACCAAAAAGAATACGTCCACAGGCATTGAAGTGGTTTTATCTGTTTCATTCTCCAAATAGTGGCAGGATCCGTTGGTTACTTGGCGTTCATATCTATATGTCCCTTTGCTCGATAAACTCGCAATTTACCATCGTAGTGCAGTGCAATATTGAACAAGTATTTTACGGAGAAAGCATGGTGAAAGTTTTTGGCAAAGTTCCAAGTAGACTATAGACACAAACTCACTGTCACTGCTCCTGTTCTACTCTCTCTCTCTCTGGCACATGTGATGTATATTCGGCGGGGGTTGGTTGGAGAAAGCAGGCTGGAGAAAGTGAGCAAAATCTTGGAAACTTGAATGGAGTTGAGTACAAGGGAATGAAATGTGTTTCAATTCCGTTGTCCCAGTTTAGATAAAAAGGATAAGGGTTAGACTTTGAGAAGTATGTCATATAACGGAGTTGGCTCAGGGAAAATGCATCAAAATCCGTGTTGTTGGGTTTTGCCAAAGCTTAGAAGGATTGGGTAGGATTTAAGGTTACATGTCAGGAAGGGAAAAGGAATATGATGAGCTGGCCTGGAAATTGGTTTGTGTACAAAGCTTTTATTTGTGGGGATATACTCAAATTAAAATGTGACTACATTTATATCATGCGGCCAATAAATCTATTTCACAAACTCAATGGAAATTATACAATTTTACTTTTTCGGCGTATAATCTTGTTATGTGTTTTTTTCAAAATATTTACTGCTTACTAAAATAGTAAATATTTGTATTTACTAAATGAAAAACAAGTTCATCTAGTGCGTAAAAATATGCATACTTCCCATGGCCCAAATTTATTTGTACTCGTTACACGGTCGTAGTGTAATAATTACAACAAAAACGCCATCAACCCAACTTTCAGACATTCCAAGTTTGTTGATTGAAAATATTTTTGATTAATATTTAATTTAGGCTGTGCTAACCGAATTAGATCACAAAACATGCGATAAACAAGGCTCACTAAAAATAAACACAATCCAAGCTAATTGCGTATGGATACAGCTTGTGATACAAGCTAACCCGATTTCCTTGCGTGCCAACATATGTATGTATAATGATGAAGGTTGGATGGACAGCTAGAAATAAATGAGAAGAGAAAGTTCACTTTCTCCTCCAGTTCCGTTTCATACTCGGTGGAAGGCAGTAGTAACCCCGTCAGTGGCTGTGTTTTTAGTGTTTTTCCCTTGACTTTGAAAAGTGAAAACTGTAGCACAGCAAATTGAATTCACTTCCGGTTGCAGCATAAATATTTCATTTTTGTAAAACTTAAATGAAGACAAATTGTGTGACCACGTAAGTGTTACGTTCTGGACACCGAAGTTCATTTGATCCACTAATTCTGTAGTGGTTAATTTGTGCTCAGTGGGAGTAACTTAGTCCTGCTGTTTCCTGGAAATTGGAAAATTAATGACATCGCCCACACTGAACCGACATTTTCCGGTGGTCAAATCAAATTCCGTTATTCGCCTGCATTCTATTTTCTCCTTTATTCTCATTCTGTGATCTGGATCGTGGCGGAAACTAAGTGAATGGTTGGATGGAGCCAGGTTATTTATGACAGTTGATGCTATTCTGGCTGGAGGGGGATTGCTTAGTTCATAAAGTGAAGTTACATGAAGCAAAGCAAATCATAACATAACAACAAAACCTAATGTAACACAAGATTACAGTTTCCGAGTCCGTGTTGTGCTTAAGCTTTTAGCTATACGGACCGAATGCTGGCTGGAATTGGAAGTGATTTAATTTCTGGATATTTTATATTCATTCCGCCTCAATCTCTCTTTTAGCCCATTAGTTTCATTACTACTCTTTCCTGTACAACACCACAAATTGTAGTGAGCAAGGAATAAGTTGTAAAATAAAAGTGGAAGCATTTTGTGTTCCGTTGTGAACCTCCAATGACCAGTGGAGTGAAAGTTATAAGGCAAGAATAATGAGATATTTTGTTCATTTATTCATTAGTATTCTAGTGGGTTGGTGGGGATGAGACAATATAATACGAGAAAAGCCAGGGACTCATTTCCATATTTTCCTCATTTTACTTTTAATAGGAAAGGAATTAAATGAGTGACTGACTTCACTTCGACTTCGGCGTGGTTGCCAACTACCACCTGGCTGTGGTCGAGATATTGAGTGTAACTCATCCCACCGTAATTATTTGCTGTGGGTTGAAAGAGTAAATAGGAAAATCAAAAAGGGAGAAATCGATATTTGTCAACTTTAGCGTGAAAGTGAGAAATGGAATGACATGAAAAATTGGCCGTATTAAAAAGCGATACAGAGGAAACCCACAAATTGCAATGATGATAATGAGAGAAAGTTTGCAAGTATGGAATTATTTTGTAAAAATTTAAGGTGTGGTGGAGTGTAGTTAGATTTAGGAAGTTGTGCTTGATGTCTTCTTCACATTCTAATGTCGACCAGAGTTAACTTTGTGTGAATTTATGACTGCAGCCTGTTATTGGGGATGAGGATAAAGGAGGAATTTCCACAAAAATGGAAACCGAGACAAAACCTCAGCCCCCAGAGTCGGACGAGGAATCGGATCACTCTTCCGAGGAAGAGGACGAACTTGGTGATGACCAACAATTACAGGGGAGGACCAAGTCTAAAGCTGGGATTGAGGTGAATATTTCGAATTTACTGAGTTTGGCACTTTGACTAGTAAAGTTCGCAAAGTAACGGATTGCGACAATTTTCTAGATTGACCGTGCCAGTGCAGGAAATGTAAAACGCTCCAAGACTCGAGATTCCTGTGATACTGAGGCAGAAGATGAATTTGGCTACACAACCAGTAAGTTAACAAACTTTGGTCGTAAACTGTTATCTTTTTGTTTCACCTAAAAGAATTACAATTGCTAATTTAACCATTTGAATCATGTTCCTTCTAAAAGAAAAAGTGGAAAAGCGCTGGGCAGAAGTTGTCCGCTCCACGGAGGGAGGTCGTGTCATAATCGCAGACTTGGAAAGAGTCGACCGTGGTCTAGGAATTAGTTTGGCCGGTCACCGAGACCGTATGAAGATGGCGACATATATTTGTGGCATCAATCCAGCCGGTGCAGCGCATCGCACGAGACAATTGGAGGTTGGCGACGAAATTTTGGAAGTCAATGGCACCGTTTTACATGGACGTTGTCATCTGAATGCATCCGCCATGATTAAAGCTCTGCCTCAGAGTCATGTCAAAATTATTGCGATAAGGTAAAGTAAAGTCTTTAGTTTTTTGCAATATTTTGCAGTCCAGGACAAATTGCTATGAATTGCATGACCTTGATTGAGGTTCCGTATTGGCTCAGGTGAAAAGATTGTGGTTGACCGTGCCCAGAATTTTGTTGACGTACCTTGCCCAGCATAAATAGCAATACCTATTCCAAAATAAATGGATTATCGATAAATGACTCGCATACAACCTGCTCTACACGAATGTCGCATTCGCCGTGCGAATTTCGCACACTAGCATACCAATGCAGAAAAAGATCATAAATATTCGGAAAACTGCCGTTAAGGTAAAATAAAATAGAATTGTGTAATAAAAAAGTGGGTGAAGGTGAATACAAGATATTCACGGAATAAACTGGTTCAATAAAGAACAGTTTATAGATGGAGATACCTCTGATGGTGTCTTTGCAATTTAAATTCAGGTAGCAAATTGCCAGGACAGATTTACTTATTGCAAATTTTATGCTATCTTAAATTTGCAATTATATTGGTCCCAATAAAGTAGCTTTGATTGAGTTTAGCGACTCTGTATGGATTATGGAAAATGTTGATGTTGTTTTAAATTACAGGTTCCCTGTTCTCAATGCTGAACAACGAATATTAAATGATAACCCATTTATGTATATTATACTAACGCATTAATTCCGATTCAATTAATTTCTAAAATTATATCGTAATGAGTAAAACTGGCAAGTCACAAGTGGACTTAGCATAAAGTAATTTCGCCTGTATAATGACAAACATACCCAAAAAACATAAACTATTAATTCCGAAGCAATCATCTCTCATCCTTTTTACGAGTCGCAGTTGTATTGTAGTTCTTATAATGACTCCAGAAATAATGACATGATTATTTCGTGCAACACAAAACACAACTATCGAGCCAGAAAAGCAATAACTTCGCACGCATGTACTCATGCATTTGCTTTGTTTGCTATTCATGTATTCAGTAGAATTCCTACTCAAAATACCGCACAAGATTACGTTACACGAAATGAAAAGGAACTTAACCCTAGAAAATATACAAGTACCAATAAACCACCACAATATCAAGTTATGTAGTTGTACATGCCATACACACAACCAAGCAAAACTCAAGTAACGATGAAAAGGTTAAATTAGTGAAATACCACGGCACAATTTAAACCTGTAAAATATAGTATGGTACTTATGAAATTACATAAATGAACAGCTGAATCCTGGTAATGATCCCACACCTGTGTCTATACACAGCCAGTGTACCGAGAACAATAAAATCTCGCAGTTAAGAAGGATGGAATTATGGTGCACTACTGCTTTATGGTGATGGTATTGTCCTCCTTGTAAAACAAGGAGAGGTAGATACATGTAGTGGGCTAATGTAGGCTTTAAATTAACTTGGAACAAATGTTAACACAGATGTAATTGCAATTTTGTGGTTTTATACTTTGCAGAAAGTCTGATGGTATGAGCAATTTGTCGGTGAAGCCTATTGTGCAGTTTCCAGTATTTTTACAACGCGAGGTCAGTTTAAATTTATGTCATGCAATAGGCTTCAGTTGGTGTGTACTGCTCTTCTCGATTCCATCTCACATACAACCCTACAGTATACAAATCTGTTAAAAATTGGTATTTTTAAACATCTCTAAGAAATTGTCTTGGACTCATAAAGACACAAAATCGATTAAGAAAGTTGTAAGGAGGACAAATGGCTGGAGTTAGTTTTCTAAAACTGGAATTAAATTCTGTGCAAAGTAACTCTAGTTTTCTTTAGTACTCGATTTTTCCAGTTATAAGGACTAAACGTACTTAAACACAAGCAATTAAGTGTCGTATAGTGGTTTAAAAAGTGCTTAAAAGATTAACCTCAAAGTTGTATGTTGCCAAACTAAATCTCATTCAAGGATTGGGAAGTTTGGACCATTAGCAGAATCTATAACTTGTGCATTCGTAGCCTATTATTTGATGCTACGGTAAATTGCCAAAATATCGTCATTTGCAATTGTGCCAAAGGTGCTGATAAACAGTTATCCTCTACAATACCATAAACCAATTTACAAGGAAAACTGATTGACTTTTGCCTGAAAGATAACACTTGTGTGACATGCTGACATGTCTTTGTCAGAATTTAATTACAAACCTAATCTTATCCAGTAGCAAATAAACCATGTGCAAAACTCTGTCTGATCCGATAAAGCTGTAACTTTTAATTTGTTTTATATCATTATTCTGCCTCCATTATCTGGTGGAGGGCGAATGATAAGCGTCCTAAACCTCCAGAATTTATCCTCTTAGCAGAACCCAGAATTCCAAATTTAATACAGTCACCTCCTCAAAATGCCCAGAATTTTAGCAAAATGCATCTGTTTCTGCTGCTGTCTCCCCTGTAACGGGTGTGGTCCCGGGAGACAGGGCCTGTACCGGAGATTAAGAGCTAGTCTACGAAAACGAGGACTACTCTGTGACCGAGCTGTTGCTAGCAATTCTGAGAGAACAAGAACAACCTCTGGAAAAGAGAGAGAAAGTGTAACAGAGGAACTTCGGAGAAAGCCATCATCCTCCTCATCATCATTATCCCACAGACAAACTTGTTCCCGACTTATTTGGTGGAACTTTTATAATCGAGCTTGTCTCTCGAGATGGAGGAGAAGAGCAGAAATAGCTGTAATTGTTCGGAGGGGACAGGCTCACCCCGTGAATAATAATAACAATAATTTATGTTGTTGGGCTTCTTTGGAATCATTACAGACGCCGGAGGAGAAATACGCGAATTTTAAGGGGTTGAGGGTCGTCACGCTAAAAAAGGTGAGACAATATTGTTTCCATTCTTTTTTTGCAAATTGGAGTAGTTTGGTGTCAGTGGGTTTTGCAGAGAGTACAGGGTATTTAGATAAACCTTAGATTTTACTCTTCGGAAATACGATATTTTGCAGAATATAATTTACGGGATAACACAAAACTTTTTTTGTATTGAATTATTTTTACGTCGGTTAAATTATCATGGTATATTGAATACTAAGCAGTAAGTTAGATAGGTGGATGGTTCTCCTTTTTCCTGCGATAAACAAAGAAAACAAGATTTTTCTCCTTATTCTCAACCTCAACAAAATAAAAAATTAGAACGGAAATGAAGTAATACAGAAACTTTGTGCCACTACCGAAGTGGCCTCCACTCATAAAACAAAATGAGAGAAAGGAAGACTCCGTGACAGGAATGTGAACAGAATTTTAAACCCAACCCACTAGTTACTTACCAAGGTCCCTTTATAGTTACTCCAACCACTCCCGCTACTTCATTAACAATTAATTGTTTCATTGACCAACCCTTGGTCCACCACTAACAGAAATGAATTAACCAACCAATCAACAAACTCCCAACTTTACTTTAACTCCCAACTAATTTATATTTCAGACTGGTGGCGGCCTGGGAGTAATGATAATGGAGGGTCGGCACGCGGAACTGGGTCAGGGAATCTTCATTTCCGACATTCAAGAAACTAGTCCAGCCGAACAGGCTGGTCTTTTTGTGGGAGACATGATTCTCGCCGTAAATGGAGAAGAAATGGTTGGATCCGACTATGAACATGTAAGTTTTATGGGCTGGTTCTCAATTCCATTTTCATCTTCATCATAAAAAGATTGGGAAAAAACTTAGAAAAGCTCGCTGACCATCATGACTTGAATTGTAGAAAGATTTCCACTCAAGAGGAGGAGATCGAGTCGAGATTATGATTGATGATGGTTGTAGAGAAAGTAGAGGATCCCTTGCGAGTCAAGTACTAGTGAACTTGTTAGTTGAGAAGGGCGTGGAACTGTCCGGCTCAATTTTATTTTTGAATTGGACGAAAAATTCGCTTTTTATGGAAAGTTTTTATGGAAAGTGAAAACTGACTGGTTTTATGCTTGAGGGAAAGTATTTATGAAGTTGGATTGAATGTGGGATGAAGTGAAATTCAGACAAAATAAAGTTTGGAAGTCCAGAATAAGAAGGGGATTGAGGTTGGGAAAGCAGAGTAAACATAAAAATGTGGCTGTTCTCATTTCATGCATTTATCTCTTGTAATAACATCGTTTTGATAAGTATGATGACAACTTGGGTCATTTTCTTGTGTAATCAGGAGCAGAGGTATATTAATATGAAAGGATTCCCTGGAAAGCCAGCAGCTAAAGTTACATAATGTTGGTTCAGGCTCAAGTTTAATGTTTCATGCAAAGAGAGAAAGTACTGGAAACAATATGCAATCTAGTCAAGTTTCTCTTGATGAGAATCATTTTGAAGAGTGAAGCAAGTTACATAAAATAATGATAATTCCATGAATTTTGACCTTTTCTAAGAAACCCCGTGTTAAATAATGGATGACTCGTGAAATTGAGTGAAAGTTGAAGGAAAGCAAAGGCATGAATGTGACTGAAAATGAGTGACAGTCACGGAATTTCATTTTCCAGTAGTTCTCACAATTTACTTACTACACCTTTCATCTCATATATGGTTGGTGTGAGATCAAATGAGGTGAACTGGAAAATGAGTCGTGCTATGGGTAGGGTCTCTGTAAAAGAGAAAGTTGTCCAACTTAAACTTTCACCTTGGCAGAAGTTGTCATAATTTAGCGCAATTGGTTAAGTTTTCTATGAACCAAACTTTAATCACTCAAGTATTTCACGTACCAGGAACTTTCTCCTCGCTTTTTCCTTGAGAAAAGCAAGACTCGCCATAAGTTGGTGATGACATGAACTCCGGAAAATGGAGGGTGTGATGTGGTGAAAGTTTTGTGGGAACAAATGGATATCATTTTTCCCTGTGATGGATCAAATAGAGCAATCCAGATGAATGATGGTGCAGTCAACCAACCACTTGTGCAAGATCCTGTTTGATTTGATTTAATTCTCGGGAAGTGCTTAGATTTCGAAATTTAAAAGTGAAGCTTATGCAACGGTAAATATAAAATGTTATATAAAACCACGTTTTGTAACGTTTTTGATAAGAAGGTTTATCCTTATGCAAGTTGTTTGCTTCAGGATATTTTTCCGGTCTCATTTTTCTGTTTGTAAATTCACTCACCGCTCTCGGGTGGGAATTGAAGAGAGACTCATAATCAAGAGAAAGTCTGTCTTGATGGATGAAAAATTGTGTGGTTAGATAAATTCAGAGACGCATATGTGTCATATAAATAGTTGGGTGGTTATGTCTGCCATCTTAGTGGTTTTGGTCTTGGGATGGATAATAGAGAAAGTAAAGATATCTCAGGATACACAGTCTTCTTGAAGAAGCGTGACTACTTTCCTCGCGAGCTTTACTTTCACTTTATTGTCACTAAAACTAGTTTTTAGCTACCATCAGTGGGAGACATGGAGAGCACATATACGTATATAGGACTTGACACTACGGAATCACTCGTCCTCATTTTATTTTAAAGCCTTCTGGAAAATTACGAGGATGCTAAAGAACAAAATTTATTAGTAGAGGAGGCTCTATGTCCCTTTTCATGTGGGATGCGGGTAAAAGATGCACTGGAGAAAAGGAGGATCGTGCAAAACTTCCCGTAAAAAAGATGGTTTAACTATTACGACATTTGGGTATTATTACGTTGTACGGGATTTTTGGAGCATAAGATAAACTTAGATTTTGGCCCAATAAAAAATTGTTCAAAATAAAATGTTGACAAATTAAAAGTAAATCATTTCTCGTAAATATTTTAGGCAGCCAATACACTGAAAAAGACCGAAGGCAACGTGACCCTGGTGGTTTGCAATGCTTCTAAAGGAAAAGAAGGTGAAGATCCAAACACACTAAGCGCCGCTCCAGCCGCGAAGGAAATCCGGAAATCTTCCCTACCCGGTATTTTCTCTGCCATCGTGACGCCCTCCTCGCATAAAGATGTCCATCACGACGGGAAGAATAAAGATGCAGATAAACCAAGTCAGTCTCTGTTTTAAAATGCTATTCCTCACCAGTGTCTTATGTGGTGTCTTTTTTATGTGGCACACTTGTGATAAATCAGACTCTAGCTTTCTTTTTCATGTTGAAAATTTACGAGTAAAATGCATGCCTCTTCCTCAAACATTCTAACTCTTTGTCATGTTTTGTTTTATGCAACGTCTTTCTGGGAAATGGAATGATGTCTTCATGTTATATGCAAATTTCGACTTTCTCTACCCTGCTTACTCTCAAAATGCATGCATGACTTTGCCTCATCTCATCCGGTTGATCTCTGCCCTGGGGACGATCACATTTTGCTTTCACACATCCACAAAACTTGGCTCGGAAACTTGCAATACTTTCTTTTTGTGCTTTCTTTACATTTCAAACTTCGATTTTATTCATGGTTGTCTGTGCCTTATTTCTGTGCCACTTGCCAACTTGCTCTTGTGCACCTTGGACTGTTTATCACTTGCTTTGTTCCTTGGTGAGACTTTCTCTCATTGTTAAACCCTTAGTATTGAAACAATACCCATGAATTTTCTCCAATTTTACAGAACTTCCCCCAAAACCCTCCAAAATCCCATCCCCATCCAAACTAATTATCTTCCGTTTCCTCTGTGATTTCTCATCGTACTAAAATTTGTGTGTCTGCCCCCTCTCTACCCGTTCCGACTACTTCGCCATCCCCCGTGGTATCCATTGTCTCTCCGACATCCACAACTCTGACCACATCCGCATCTAAACTTGCTGCCCAAGGGATATCACCCGTCACTCCGAAACATTCCTTGTCTCCGTCTAATTCAAATACGAATTTAGACACGGCCTCCCCTCCTTCTGGTGTCAAACCGGGGACACCCTCTCCGAAAATGCATCCTCCAGTTTCTCCTACCCCACCGGTGATGTCCTCCGCGAAGATGACGCTTCTAGTTAAAAATCGAGGAGATGAATCCGATCCCGGGACTTGTGCCATTGGTCCGGGAAGGGAAACGACGATTGAAATCAATAAAGACAAAATGGGTTTGGGTCTTAGTATTGTGGGTGGAAGCGATACTCTTTTGGTAAGGCTATTTTTTGAAAAGTTTCTGGAAATTGGGATTTGAGCTGACCAAAGGTTCTGTAGGGTTCCATAATAATTCATGAAATCTACCCGGACGGCGCTTGTGCAAAGGATCGTCGCCTCAAACCTGGTGACCAATTGTTGTCCGTGAATCATGAAGATTTTCAAAATATATCCCATTCCAAAGCCTTAGCTGCCTTGAGGTGAGTAATAAAACTGAACAAATAGAAAATATGACCTTAAATTATTCCTGTTTTTTTAGGCAAACGCCTAACAAAGTGAGGATGGTTGTGTACCGCGACGACGCCGTGGCGAAGGAAGACGACATGTACGACCTTATTGATGTGGAGCTTGTAAAAAAGTCTGGAAAAGGACATCGGGCTATCCATTGTCGGGAGGAAGAATGGTTCTGGTGTCTTCATATCCGATGTTGTACCCGGAGGTATTGCAGAGCTTCACGGAGGACTTATGAAGGGCGACATGATTATCAGTGTGGATGGAAAGGAACTTAAGAATGCGACACAGGTAAAGAAATTCTTCAGAAGAATTTAAAAATCTTAAAAATGTGATGGAAGCGATTCTAATTTGCTAATATTGGGAATTTTCAGGAGGAAGCCGCCTCAATTCTTAAGACGGCCATAGGACCCATTCGAATGAAGATTGGTCGATTAAAAGCCGCCGTAAATAGGAAATCCGCAGCTTCCACCCCCGTTACTGTACCTGCCACACCCACTTCTGACAATAAGTGAGTCATGAAAATTCCGCAGTTCTAAAGTTTTCTTGGAGTTTTTTCTGGTTTTGGAAAACTATTAAAATTCTTAAACAATATTTTTCTTGCTCTCTTTCTCCACTTTCTCCTCCCTCTTCCCACTGATCTGGAATCTTGCAGTATTTAAATAATTGGAAAAGGGTACGCCATCCTGTCTCCTCCCCATTTTGAGTGTACTTATAATCTTATTCTTCACCAATTCACAGGGACATTCAATTGTTGGAGGTGGAAGAAATAAATTTGATAAATGAAACGGATAGTAGAAATAGCAGTATCAGCAGCAGTAATAGCAATAGCAATACAAGTAATCCACCCAGTCTTACAGGCAGCCCTCCTCAGGTACGAACCATTACTTTGGAACGGGGTAAAGATGGGCTGGGCTTTTCCATTGTGGGAGGTCGTGGTAAGTGCAATCAATCAATAATACCCATCAATTACTAATCGATTGACTAATTGACATCTTCCAATCCACAGGATCACCACACGGCGACCTTCCCATTTATATTAAAGGCGTTTTCTCCAAAGGAGCAGGGTTGATTAGTGGGTTGAAGCGTGGAGATCAAATAATTGCTGTCAATTCTCTCCCCTGCGATGGTCTCACCCATCATGAGGCTGTCTCTTTGTTGAAAAGTGTCAAAGGAAATGTACACCTCACCATTTTATCTTGAACTCTGACCCCATCTTATCCCGAGCCATGCAATCATACAAGCAAATCATGAAATCACCACACGGCGACCTTCCCATTTATATTAAAGGCGTTTTCTCCAAAGGAGCAGGGTTGATTAGTGGGTTGAAGCGTGGGGATCAAATAATTGCCGTCAACTCTCTCCCCTGCGATGGTCTCACCCATCATGAGGCGGTCTCTTTGTTGAAAAGTGTCAAAGGAAATGTACACCTCACCATTTTATCTTGAACCTGACCCCATCTTATCCCGAGCCATGCAATCATACAAGCAAATCATGAATAAATATATCCTAAATAGGCCACCCAGACTTTTAAGACCATCTTTGAAGATGTTCTTCGAAGGGAACTCATAAAAATAAAAAAGATTATCTTTGGCTATAAATTCTCACCACAAAGTTTCTAAGTAAAAGTGCATGCCATTTTGTAAGGAAGAATATTGTATATGTGTCTTCTAATATCTTTATGAAGTCAACTTCACTTTTACCTTTCTCTGAATAATATCTGTCACAGGATAAGTAAGATTAGAATAGTTCATAATTTTAGAAGAACTCGAAACACGAATTTATCAATGTCAATCGCATCGATATTTTGAAAGTAACAAGAAACAATCATTTCGGTTCTATTGAGGAATTTTGATCCTGAAAAATTGGAAAGCTTTCAAAGACCAAAATCCACTAAAAAACGAAAATATGCTTTTAAACTTAAAACGTTAATCTAACTGCAATGCAATGCGAATCAAGTATTAATCAGCAATTCCAAGTTTCCGAGTAAAGGTTTTATGTTCCATGTATTTATGTATGTCATTTGTTTCAGTATTATGCAATGATTTCATGTTATGTTAAGTAATTTATAAAGTTATTTCTTTGGTAAGCCGTAAAACAATCCAAGACATAATATTTTGTACCATGAAAGAATAATCGAGAACTCGAATACCCGATACTACTTTGTTTATGAGGGTCGTATTTTTTGTTTTGAAATAATACTTGTAGCAAAATAATTACCTTTTTTCTAAAGTGTTCTCTCCAATCCGGGACCAAAAGACTTGTTACCCAATAAAATGGGATATCGGATTGTTGTTATCATTTGCTCTAGATTGGAGTTTTTAGCAATTAAGTGCTGGAAATTCCAGCGTGGAATGCAATGCAAGAATGATATCCGAATAATTATTTCATAATTAATTTGAAGTAGCTCCTTACTTCTGGCTATTTGTTATTATTGTTATGATTATGAAAGCTATTTTGAATGGCTTGATGTTGATTAATAAACAGAAATGTTACATAAAACATAATTTCATGAGCGTTAATTTCATGCAAATTTTTCATGCATTTCCGGGCTCGGTTTTGGATGAACATGACCCAATTGATAAGCTACCTTCATTTATTCCCAGAGACTCATGAATACGTTACTTTTAAATCAAACTCAGACAAATTTTGACATATTTTTGAAGTGGTTGCTGTTTTCACTATAACTGATTATTTG
>JAAXNX010001321.1:0-18617 GCA_036491905.1 Folsomia manolachei
GCATGGTGACGGCAAATTTTTATGAATTTTTGAAGATAGTGTAAATTGGCGTCGTTAAAATAACAGCAAAGGCATGGTGAAATTAAAAGGAAATTAAAAGGAAATTAAAAGTCTAAACATCGGGTAAATGTTGGTTGGTTTGTAAATGCAGGAATACACATGAAGTATTCAAAAATAAAATCATTGCTCCCTTTATTTCCACAGGTAAGTTAAAGTAAAGAGTATTTATTTAGTCAATTATAACTGGCAGTTGGCACGAAATAAGTAAGCCGAAATACATCTCAGAATATTATGTAACTCATTAAAAAGCAAGGAATTGTGGGTACGTATACAAATAATTAAAACAAATACAAATGTGTATAACTCGTATTTTCTAAAACGGTAGAAAATGTAACGAAATCTGAATCATTGTATAAAATTTAACTCCCTGCCCAGAAATCATCCACAGACGTCATTCGTAATTAAAAGCGCAATTTAAAACCTCCCTGCTGCTCCAGATAAACCTCAATGACATCGTCCTCCTCCATTTCCAGCTGCGGAAGAGGAACAAAAAAATAGCCATTTATTGATTTATTTCCAATGGCTATCCCAACAATTAATAAATTACTAAAATAAAAAGGACTGCTTACACTTTTTGGCGTGTCGTCATTCTGTATACGTTTACCATCAAACAAGAATCGCAAGACGTTTGGGTCAACTCCCTAAAACAATAGTCAACAAATACAAAATGTCGATTGATAAGTATAATTACTTGACAATGACATTATCACAATGTTACACTCTTACCTGTTTATCGGCATAAGCTTTCTTCACCTTTCCAAGTGGCGTGATCATCTTGACACGAAAGTGAATTTCGTTACCGTCCTGTCCGACGACCTTCAATTTGATAAACGGATTCGCGTCCCCAGCTGCGCCATCGGGTTTGGGTTCCTGTAATTTAGACATAATTTAATATAGTAAACAATGGTTTGAGTCGTATGGCGGACAATTAATTTTGTTGTAATTTTTTACAATTCTCTTTTCACTCTGATAAACTCATCAATGAAATATGTACACATACCTGAGCCTGGCCACTTCCTGTTTTATCCAACATGATTGATGATTGTCCTGGTTGACCACTTTTTGAAAGATTTCAAAAAATAAAAAAATTGACCAAAAAACAAATGATGGCGAGAGCTCTTTGTCTGTAAAGGAAGCAAGCACAACTGACGATTGCTGGACAGCTGTCGACAGCTAGAAAACAATTCACCTCAAAAAATGTTTGGAATTTCCTTTGTTCTCAGGATAGCTTAGCTCTCGATGGAATTTTTAGTGTATCTCGCAATGTTTAACTATAGTCAGAACTCCGCCCCATTTCTCATGAATAATACCTCCTATGCTATGGATTGGTGTGGGAAAGCTGGAAAAACGTTTTCAAAATTTGTAGCAAAAATGAATGAAACCAAATGCAATTTCTCCATCAAACTATTTTGATGGCACATATAGAGCCATGTCTGAAATCTTCGGAACAGTTTTGTTATTTTATTGTTTGTTTTTGAATCTCAAAACTGTAATTTGAATGGAATGTCATATATCGTACTGCAAAAGGAAAAAGGAATCTCAGAATGAGATTCACTCACTATCTTTGACGAAGATGAGATTAATTTCATGCTTCTCATGAAACTCATGATCATTCCAAAATGTTGACTTACTTCACTTACAAATTGGATAGAAGAGTATAGTTCATGCATAAATTGATAAGGGCTAGCTAGTATAAGAACATTTATTCTGTGTGGGAATGGTCTGAGTCAACGAAGAAAAGCATAGAAATATCCATGTGATGCATTTCTTAGCCCCCAAATCTACATAAGTAGATGAAGATAAAATTGTCAATTCTGGATTAGTTTTGTGCACCCTATCACTCCCAGTTTAGTACTCTAACAAGGACAAAGTTAACTAAACTGAGCTGACTTACAAATAGTTCATTAAACTACCTTGAACATAAATCCATAAAATTTGCTAAACCTCCCACTAATTGTAAAACTTCTGTCCCAATATTTCTAGAAAAGGACAACATGGAAAATACATCACCTGAATTTCGTTCCGCTGTTGAGAACCTGGGAAAAGTAAAGGATGTAGATAATCAAGTAAAACTTCGGGTATACGCCCTCTACAAGCAGGTCACCCTTGGAGAAAATACCACTAAAAAACCCGGACTCCTGGACATGGTCGGGAAGATGAAGTGGGAAGCTTGGAAGGCTTTGGGGGACATGAATCAAGTAATTCCAGTTAAAGAGTTTGTCAAGAGTTAGCAATTGAAATATGTTACGGCAATTTTTTAAACGTTATTATTTTGCAGAGGGACGCAGAAATGGAGTACATTCAAATTGTGGGTGGAATGCTCAAGGACCATTCTGTAACTGGGACAGGGGAGAATGGGTCTGAATTGAAGGAAGTCTTGGTCACGACAACAAATGGGATTAGAACCATCACACTAAACCGGCCTATGAAAAAGAATGCCTTTACCAGAGAGGTAAGTATGACATTGATTGAGTTATATATTTTCATTTGTTGCAATTAACTAATTTTGGCCATCATTTGTACCAGATGTTTGAAATTGTAACGAAAACTTTGCAAGATTGCAATACCGACGAGGCTGTGAACATCGTGGTGATTACCGGAAGTGGAGATTATTTTACAAGTGGCAACGATTTGGCAAATTTCACAAAAACCATGGCCCAACCTAACCAAGAATTGGCTAAGGCGTGGAAAAAAGTTTTGCTGTGGGTGAAATTCTTTGAACCATTTAACTTATTGTAGAAATGTAATTTATTTTGGCTCTGAAAATTTTATAGGGAACATTTTGCTGCGTATATCGATCTGAAAAAGATTTTAGTTGCAATTGTTAACGGACCTGCTGTGGGTCTTGGGGTGACGCTTTTGGGACATTGTGACGCCGTTTTTGCTTCGGATAAGGTTAGTAGAAAGTTATTTTTTGTAAAAAAATGTAATAATCTAACTAGAAATTGTCATAATCTACGCAGGCAACTTTCACCACGCCATTCACTTCTTTGGGACAAACTCCAGAGGCTTGTTCATCCCACATTTTCCCTCGGATTATGGGAACTGCCAGGGTGGGTGTTTCTGTACTTATGCAAAAAAAATCTCTCTCAGTTTCCTAATTGCAATGTTTTTTTTGTTAGGCAAACGAGATTCTACTCTTTAACCAAACTTTTTCTGCACTCCAAGCTCAAAATTGTGGTTTGGTGACTCAAGTTTACTCTGGTGAAAGTCTTGGACAAGAGTCTTGGAAGAGGATTAATGACATGGCCCAACTTCCAGAAAAAGTAATGATGACATTAAATACTGGGAAGAAAGCGTGCTATTTAAGAAAGGAAGTAATTATTATTTTATCTATTTTCCAGTCTTTACTTTACTCCAAAGAACTCGTCCGAGGTGGAGATCGTCAACGCCTGCATGCCGTGAATAAAGAAGAATGCGCTCGACTGGAGGAACGATTTCTTTCTGATGACTGCACAAATGCTGTTCTGAAATATTTTTCACAGAAAACACAAATAATTAATACAAGACTGTAGGCGACTTTGACGAAAGACTAGGAAATCCATACAAAAAATTGAGTTATCTTCTTTCTGAAGAGTAGATCAACTATTCAATTTTGGGCAAAGTTTTCTGACTAAAAATTTCTTTTCAATTTCACTTTCCTGATTCTTAATGTTATTGACAACGGTTTAAAAATAATAATTTACCGTGTGCGCCGGTGATTGAGTAAAATTGTAAAGAATATTTGGATGAAATCAAACTTGACACTGAGAAATAAATATTGTTGGTTCATTTTTGACGCTAGTCGGTTTTCTTCACTAAATTTCAAAGAAAGTGACTGAAGACGATTCAAAAATGTCTTCGCCTCCGCCACCAACATCCACCTCGTTGACACCAACTCCTGCCAATTCTGCTGTGGCTGTGTAAGTTTCGTGCTGACTTGACTTAATGGACGCGAATTATATATTTGGTAATCTAAATTTACCTTGATTTGAAAAAAGGTCCGGCTTTTTTAACTGGCTAAGCTCCGGTCAACAACCGTCTTCTTCGGCTACAGCGCCTGCGAGTGGGTCACTTGGAAGTGGAACTCCGAATAATGTTGCAGTAAGTGTCATCACTTAAAAATTGCTTGGCTTTTAGTTTTAGTATTCAACGCATCATTTTCTTAGAGTGGGCTCCCAGGTCAAACTGCGCCTTCATACTGGAGTCGATTATTGTTTTCTCTTGGTTTTGGTGGCCCATCTCCTCACCAGCAGACGCCAAATTCCACTGGAACAGCTCAAAGTTTCCCCGTACCGCCGACGCCATTGCCATTAATCACAGCCACCAACAATTTTCCAGCACCTCCTCTTCCTCAACCAAAAAAGCGAGGCCGACCTCGTAAATCCAAAAAAATTGTGGCGACAGCAGCTGCAGCGCCTCTTCCTCTCAAGAAAACGAAAACGTCTCCACGCATCCGATTACATAAAACTGTCCGAGTGTTTTTCGACATGACCGCAGATGGGGAGGCTATAGGCCGGATCACTTTTGAGCTCCGATGTGACGTTACTCCCAAAACGGCAGAGAATTTTCGAGCCCTGTGCACAGGAGAGATGGGATTCGGCTATAAAGGATCTTGTTTCCATTGCGTGATCCCCAACTTATTGTGCCAAGGGGGTGACCTTACCCAAGGGAATGGAACTGGTGGCAGGTCAATCTATGGAGAAACATTTGATGATGAGAATTATATCCTTAGTCATACTGGACCTGGTGTTTTGTCCATGGCAAATAATGGACGCGACACGAATGGATCCCGATTTCTGATTTCTACGGTAAAAACTTCTTGGTTTGATGGGAAACAAGTTGTTTTTGGAGCTGTTGTTGATGGAATGGAAGTCGTTAGAAAGATTGAAGGACTTGGGTCACAGAGTGGAAAAACGTCCAAGAAAATTGTCATTGCGGACTGTGGACAACTTTAGACATAACTGCTTCGAAACCATTCGTTTAGTGTGTATTTTGAAATACTAGTTTGCAATGCAATAAAAATTGTTTCAGAAATAGTTTGTCTCTCTCTTATTGGTGCATGGTTCGAGGTTTAAAGCAGCAGTTAAACTTAAATGAGCAAAAAATGATTAGTTACAGATTGCATGGCATGATAAAAAAGTCTCAATGAAATTATTCATTTAGCCGGTGATTCAGTTCAGTTGGAATCACTAGCCAAAAATTGTTAGTTTTTCTTGTTTTTCGGTTTTATTATTTTTTTGAATTTCAGACTCATTTTTAGGCTATTCATTTATTATGTTTATTATGTTATATTTCATGTATTGTGACTTTTTGTTTTGTGTTGTGAATACATTTAATAAATTATTTTATACGATTTCTAACGGTTATTTGTAAAGATTTGGAAAATGTACCGACGTTGCTTGGCGTTGTCCATAAATTAATGTATTGAAGTTGGAATACTTGGACTTCATAAATGAATGATCACCACTACAACTAAAAAATTAACAATTAATCTGAATAGCTAAACTTAAGCTTTGAAAGTTAGATTTAAACACAAAACATATCAAACTCAATCAGCATTTGGCACAAACTATTCAACAAAGGCAAATGTAAAAATAAAACTTAGCTGATATAACTGATATAATATTTCACAAAATTACAGCTCATACCAATGGTCACGTCTTTTCAAACTACTTCGCCGGTCTTTCCAGTGCATCTTCGGATTCACGACGCCCTTTGACTTTTGTTTTTCATAAATTTCCGCACAGCTCTCCGTTTTATGACCCCAGTCCCAGTCGATCACATTGTTGAATGTATTCACCGAATCCTTCAAGTCTTCTCTGGATGCTTCCACGGCCTGTGTGACAATTTCTTTGAATTGCTCCCGATCCGTTTTATAATAAAGTGCAGCCAAGGAATTGAGAACATCCTCCGCATTAACATTCGCCAACACGAATTGAATTGAAACAAGAAGTGACCACACCGTGTGACAAGGACTCCAGTGTTTGTAGAGTTGTTCCACACAGACATCCCCACTCTCAGAAATGTTGGGATGGAAAATTGGCGTCAGGAAGGTAAAGGTTGGTGGGTGATAGGGAAATTGGTCTGAAAATTGAAGAATGCCTTGAAAATATCCTCCTTGATAAGGTGTCCCGATAGGTCCCAAAATCTGGACGGCCCACAAACTAACATCGTTATCCATGATTTGTGCTGATATACCCCACGGACTGCCTCCTCCTTCGTGGAAATCTTTGTATTCCGATAGAATCCTGTGACTCCAAATGCAGTCGTTATATGGTCGCGTCCGTTTGCTAGTGAAGCAATTTTCTTCCATGGCGTCAATGTCAGAGCTGGAAAAAGTGCGTTTATTGTTCTTATAGACGGTTGTCATTGTGCTCGAGATTGTTTCAGGTTGCCGGTCAAGTGAGTTGGTTGAACAAAATTAAGCACATAAAATCACAAAACAAAAGCAAACACAAACACATTCAATGCAAACAAAAGCCAATTTGCAAATTCTAAAGTTTTTACCTGGACATCCTTAGAGCACAGTTAGCGTTGATGAATTATTTACTGACTTATGATCTTACTTTGTTTAAGAATTTTAGGATTGCTCCATTTTAATCTTGGCAAAATAGTTAACAGATTCATGAAAATTCTTTAAAATCGGTGAACTCAACACATTCCAGACAAAAAATAATGTTGTGTTGTGTAGTTATAAACAGAGAATGATGACTAAACGTTGGAAATATGCAGCTTCCATGTAGATTGTGAGTGCCTGCAAATTTCGCAGTAAAGCAAACGTTGGTAATTCGTGGAAATGGCGAGCTTTTTAACTGGGTTTTTTATGGCGTGATGATTTAACCAAGAGTTAAAACTAACCCCAACATTTTGCATAGGTGAGATGCATGCAAAACAAACAGTTGATTATGATAGGAGTGGAATGCGGTATTATTGCACAAAGATTATTCAAGCAACTGCAATGCAATCCGTATAAACTTCCATCAGCCAGACCTAAACTAAATACAATACGTTTACCAAGTCTGGTAGACATAAAAAGTAATTATAATATGCATAACTTAATCAGTCCATTCCGACTGGGTTAAATAGTTATTTGCTTATGTTCAATTGAAGAATGATATGCATAAGTGTGAACCAAACATTAAATAAAAATCTCCAAACTCCTTTCTGCGAATACTTTGTCTACTGAAGTGTCCACTCAAGTTCTGAATTTTGACTCTTTTTAATTGGTAAATGCACAGAAATACCATTTCATAGTTCATTTTTCTCCACTGGTAAATGTCCACTAGCATTGTATCGTCTGCCCATGTTTGATGAGTTCAAATGTCATCCTTATAATGGCAAAGTAGATCCTGTTGCATAACTTTGTCAACAACGGTGACTAACGTGATGATGTCATCGGCGTGTAAGTTTTTAAATCAACTTGGTGTGAGTTTACAATCTTTGAGTTGGACCAAAGAACATAATAGGTTGTGTAAATTAATCAAGGCAATTAAATACGTTGTGGATGAGAACATATCTTGCACGTGGTTCCAAAACCAGGACAATAAACTTGACATTTCTCTTATCCTTAGAATGAGGTAATACCATTCATAAAGAAGAAATGGTTCCGTCTTATCTTGTCATGCAGAAGTTTAATTTCCCACTGGATAAGTAAACTCTCTTATGTTTAACAATTACACTGTCTGATGCGTAATAGGAAGTGCTTCATTTTGCACAAATGTAATCAACTGATTAAGGTCATTCAATCTGTGGAGCTTTAATTTAGTCACAGTCGTTACCTACTTGTCGACAATTGCGGGATTCTACAGAGTTTCTTGAAACAATGACAGATTTGCAAATATGGCGAAAAACAACTCCAACTCTTATATCCATCCTACGGCATGGGTTGAAATCAGGACAATATTCTGACATTGAGTTCCTTGTTGGACCTGAGAAATTCTCAATCCATGCTCATAAAACTATTCTCATGCTCCGGTCCGAACTCTTTGAAACCATGTTTAGTGAACATTGGACTCAAGGACAAGGAGGGACCCTGGAACTGGTGGACAATCATCCGGAAACTTTTGAGATATTTTTGGAGGTACGCAGAAAAATATTTGCATATGGTTAGTTAAGCATGCCACTAATAAACCTTCGGTTAGACAGTTCTTGTACACGGACATTTTACGGGATGAGGAAACCCTGTCGTTGGATACTCTTCTTGAAGTGATGAGTTTGGGAACAATGTACCAGATCCCACTTCTCGTGAAGCAGGTCGCCAAACTTATCTTGGCGTCGAGGATTACGGCAGAAAACGCCATCAAGATTTATGAGTATGCGAAGTACTTGGACAGGGATTTTGCGTTGGAGGCCATGAGGGTTGCCAAAGAGTATGGATGAGAATTCTAAATATTTATATATTCCTCTGAATTTATTGTTTGTCGCAGGAATATAGTAGAACTCTTCGCCAAGGAGAATCACCTCACAGGACACGACACGCCCTGGAATTGGGAGACGTGGCAAGAGTTGCTGTCCACGGATGGGTATCGGATCAAGGAAATTGAGTTGTTCCAAGCTCTTGTGAGGTGGACAAATTCTAAAATACGTAAGAATTGTTTGTCATTATGGTATTATCATAATTGTACTCATTTCCAGATGGTCCCAGCTCGACTCGGGACATGAGGAAAAGTTTGCCACCCTGGTCCAATTTATCCGATTCCCTCTCATGGGCTGTGAGACGTTTAAGAAGCATGTCGTCTCCGCCGACCTACTTCCAAAGGAGGACATTATTAACATGTTCATTTTCTTTACGAACGAGTAAGACAAGTAGTTCTGATTTCCTCAATATTAAACAAACTTCACCAAACTTGACCACTCTTTCTAATTAGCACCCACGAACACCAAGGGCTAAAATATCCTTTCCGGTCCCGACTAATTACCCATGTCTCGGACTCTGCCCAGCTTTGCGAAGCACTACAAAATGCTTGTGATGGGGACATGATACAGCTTGAAGATGGCATATATTGCGAACCCTTTACCCTGGCTAACAATTTTCTTACCATCCGCGGAAGCTCGGGTTCAATTGTAGTAGCCACCGACCCGTTGAAAATATCCGGGAATAATTGCACCCTGACCGGGATCCACTTCGAAGGTGGGATGAACCCCGTTCTAGTTTCGGGAAGTGGAAACATCCTTCAAAATTTGAAATTCACATTTCCAGAGCAGGTTCTCATGATTCAGGGTGACTTAAATATTGTGAAAAACACAAAATTATCCGGACTGCACGGGCAATCTACCGGGATAGAGATTACCGGGAATCGGAATACAATTGAAGGATTGGAGTCCTTTGACACGGACAGTGTTTGCATTATCTTGGTATCAGGAAACCAAAGCAAGCTTCGAAACATTAACTACATCTCTACTCCCTGTAGCGACATTGACAATCGGGTTGGGATAATATTACGATCCGGGAGTGGACACGTGGTTGAGGGATTCACTTCGGAGGATGAGTATAATGGAGACACCTTCCTTCAAATAGAACAAGAGACGGAGAGGGTCACTGTGAACAGGGTCAAGTCTGGGATGGAGGTTCTTGTAGGTGGGAAGGGACACGAGTTGGCAAACATTGAGGCAAAAAATAAAATTGAGGTGCAAGGGTTCAAGCATAGGCTTGAAAAGTGTGTGACGGAGGTGTGGGATGTTGGGAAGGTGGGTCAGCATCAATTTGTGGGGTGTGAGGGGTTGCAGTTGGAATGAGAGAGAAACAAATTAAAAAGTTGAACTAAATTAAATTGCCTTGTAAATGTCTAAAATTAATGAATGTCATTTTTAATACGGCATGAATAATTCTTGAACAATTATAAGTACTGTGATGCCTATAACAAATTGCGTAATAGAATCAATCGTAGTTTTTTCTTAGTGAGACAAAATTACCCATCAATCGTAATTTTTGTAGATGATTGATTCTTAAAGAATTTTGAGTTTTGCATGTTATGAATGTGGTTGAAAATGCTTTTCAATTAATACTTTTCATCACTAGAGTAAATATTTTCATAGGTTGGCAATTGATAGTTTACTTAAGTATTTTTATTGCCATTCCATTATATTCCAATTCCATTATATTCCAATGTCCAGAACAAAACAGATAATCAATACAGGAAGGATAAGTAATTCCACTAGTCCCATCACAATTGTAAACGTAATGGAACCACAATAAATTATGAAAATAGTCTGAATACTTCCAAACATTGAAATTGGTTTTACTCTATTTAAAAATTGTTTTGAATGTTCTTTTGTAAATGTATGATATTTACTTAAATAATTTTGAATGGCCCTAAGGCTTTCTTCCCTACCAAATATCCCAGCTTCAAAATATATCTTCATATACTTTGAAATTAGAGATGCGTCATTTTCCACAATAATTGTGGAAATATCATTCCGAACAGAGAAACTCTGAAAGAACGTGAGATTCAAGTAATTAGTTTTCAAATACTCCAGTTCTTGAGCAATTCCTAATTCATCATTAATATAAACTGTTTTTCCACATTGGACCAATTCTTGTTCTACAGCCGCTGAAATTGACATATTGAACCTTCTTTTTTCTGGAACGTAACTTTTGTTTGGATAAAATAAACTAAGCAGCCAAAAATCCTTAATGGTCACGACATTCTTGTCAAGTTCCATGCAATGTTTGTGTGAGGAGTATAAAAGATTTAACCTCAAATCGAGTAAGCTTCTACCGAAATCCGTGCCGGAAATCTCTGTATTTCTCTCATCTGTAAAATCTGTAAACCAAGAGAAATGTTGGTTCTTATCAAATCCTCGTTTGTCTAATGCCGACTTATACCCTTCATAAGTTTTTAGTTTGTATCCAAACTCGGCGGAGCAGGAGCAGCTATTTGTGCAAGAAGTTGTTCGAATATCCTCAAAATTCTCGATACTCTTTAATTTTAGAGGTGAGCTTAAATCTGTAATGGCGACACCCATGTAAGCATTGGAAATTATTATAGAGACCAGGAGCCACAGTCCAATAGCTATTCGGTAAGGTTGAAGCACAACCAGGGAGCGACTAACCGGATATGAATCGTCCACCAGAGTTGATAATATGAAGAGTATCGGAGAAAAGGTTATCCCTAATCGATTAACTTGTAAGTAAATGGCTAACAGGATGGATAGCGTGATGCAGGATGTTAATATGGCGAGCCAAACGCTAGGTTCAAAAGGTTTCCAGTAAAATCGGAACGATAGCTCAGGGACAGAGTAACAAGTGAGGAATCGATAGGATGTGGATTTTACAGGAATTATTAAACAATCTGCGACACGACGCGTGTTATAGTATTGAGATAATTTTTGTTGAGTTATTGAAATCAGATTGTGGTCCCAATTCAGGACATGAGAATAGTTGAGCTTGACAAGGAGTGCGGGGATATCCTTCTGCAAAAGATTGTCACCAGGGTGTAAAAAGCAAATTCGGTTTCGAAGTTGTTGCCAATTTTTCCTAAACTTTTGCACAGTTTCAAAGACTTCCTTATCGGTTAATATGAAATCATCTCCAGTCTTTAGCCACGCTTCGGTTTTGACCTGGGATGAATTATTGTCTACGCCAATATTCAGGATTCCTGATGGCAAATGTTGGAATTGGAAATGGTGAGGTTTGTCGAGGATGGAGTAAAGAAATCTCAATTGCGGTAAGGGTTGGCTGATTGGTAAGCTCGTTAAAATCAGGAGGTAATGTAGTGGGTGGATTCGGGGCAAGTGGTTCTTTGGGTTAGACTCGTCATATCCGATTCCTGGAGGGTCTTTATAGAAATATGAATATTCTTTCAGTATCGTCATCCTTTCTGAAGGTGTAGTTATATCAGAACTAGTTTTAGTGAATATTGCAAGAAAGTAGACACAATTTAAGCGTTTAGTCCCATTGACGGGAAATCTAGGGAAAATGTGGTTGTGTCTTATTCGGAAGGGTTCCTTCTTGTGAATGGAAATTGGTCGAACTACAGGCAGAAATTCTAAAGGGTGGTTAAGATCGTGTTGATAAATTACATGGAAATGACAGTTTTGATCTATTTTTTCCATGAGGGATGAGATTTGGATGGAAATTTCCTTCTGAATTTGAACAGAGAACATCCCTTTGACTGTTGGGAGGGCAAAATATGCTAACAGTCCGCAATTACTGTATATGAAGATGGCTAACATCTCATCTTCAATTCACTTTTTTTTTAATTGAAGTGTTTAAGATGACTATCGGACTGTGGCAAAAAACTGAGCCACGATCCCGACCTGGCACGATCTATTTGTCCACGGAGGAAATGACTATTTATTGATTCCAAGAAACCTATGTACGTGGCACAATTTATAATAATCGCTGGAAATATTATAAAAACGCAATTAACAGTGCCACACACAAAGAAAATACGTTTACTTCGACAGAAAGAAGGTAATAGTAGTTTTAGTGAAATCAATAGACTTTGCATACTCGAGTGGTTGACTAATAATCGAGCTAGAATATGACCAAAATGACCGTGCATGATAAAAAGAATGCCTTGACGGATGTATAAACCCCACCAGTGCTTATATACCCGAACTAATTGTAAGTACTTCTATTGTCCTAAGATAACCCAGTACTGGGTATAATGCATGCATATGTACCTACCAATGCATTATTAAAGGGAATCTAGTTCTTGAGAAAGGCCACCCGGGATATTATGCGTCTCATGGAAAATGCATTTTATTACTCGACTACCGAAAGCATTTTTTCTCCAGCTCCACTTGCTCCAGCCTAACAAGTGCCAGTCTACTAGTGCGGTATGTTTGGTTTGAACTGAGCATTTCTCAGCTGAGGAAACAACAACAAAAACAAAACCTGTGTGGATTCTACTTGTAATTTAATTCCCAACCAATTTAATTTAAGAAAAACCTTCGGAAATTAGTAAACTTACCATGGTTCGTCCGAAACACGTGAAAAAAGCCAAGGTGGCTTCTCCACCTCCAGCCCAGGATGAAGAATCTTCCGGTGGGGAAGAAGAGGAAGTCGAAGTGTTGCCAAAGTCCAAGTCCAAGGGGGCTAAAGGTCAAGGTGGAGGTCAAGGTCTGGGGAAAAGACCCAGAAAGAAGATTCATCGCCTCACCCACTCCCACTGGGGGACACCCCTCTACTCCGACTCTGGCTCGGATTCGGATGATTCTGCCTCGGATAGGGTGAGTTAAAGTGTTTTACCTTCTCAAATTTTAATATTGTAAAGAATGATAAGTCATTAATACCTAATTTTGTGTTGTAGTCGGACGTGGATGAGTGGAAGCCAAATCACCGGGCTCTGGATGACACCCGAAAAGGGAAGAAGGTCGAGGGTAAGAAGAAACGGCGACGATCCAGCCACCCGGATGATTGGACGCCGTCCAACAGGATTCTGGATGTGGGAGGTCCTCTGAAGAAGAAGAGCAAGAGTGAAGGGGTCCCAAAGGTCAGGAGGGTCAAGGTCAAGAGGTCGGACACTGACGAGCCGGAGGTCAAGGTCAAAAGCAAAATTAAACAGGTCGCGAATAAAGTGGTGACTAAGTCGTAAGAAGGAGGAGGACGTTTGGTTAAAAAAAAATATGCAAAATTTGTTATGTGACTACTACTAGTAATTTAAAGGAGAGCTTTAAGTTTAAAATTGATTAGATTTAGTAATTGGGAGGGAGAGAGACCAACGGGAGGATTGTTATGCATTAATTGTCACTGGGGAGGAATCAATATTTAAAATTGATTTAGGATTGAAGTAAGTATATCTCAAGTGTTTAGTACAATATTGTTGTTTAGAGGCCCTCTGTCAGAGGAGGAGGTTAGGAGAACTTTAATTCTGGGAACACATTTTTTGGGTTTGATTAATGAATTAATGTCTTCTTATTTCTACTTAGGATCGAATGTTTTCCTAAAATATTTTCTACTTTAATATTAAAATGAGTTTTGTTGTCATTGTTTGCCAGCATGAAATTCTTACGATGTTGATTCCTGTTTAGAGTATTAAAACATTTTTATAAGCCGAAACAATAATTGACTCGTTTCTCGCGTTTATTTTAACAGTTATGTTATGGGCAAGGCATAAATTTTATAGCATTACACAAAAAATTGACTTAAAGTATCAGTATACAAAGGTTAATAATGCACAATGCACCTAACTTTATGAATTAGTAAAAACAATTTCCCGTAATGTAGCTGTATTCATTGATATTTCATAGAATTAAATGTCTCATGGCCTATCTATATCATTGATATTTCTTTATGAAAATCCCTGCCAAGTTAAATTCCTATCATACTTATTTAAAGCCAAGCCAAGGTGGGTTAATAAATTCACTTCCTTGTAAACCAGTAAAAGGCAAATTAACGTTGTTACAAATCACGCAAATCGTTTTTCAGCCTTGTTAGTTTGATACTTTATAAAAACAAAATTGACAGCAGTTATGAAATAGATATTACATGCAATTTATGATTTCAAGAAAGCGAGGAACCGGATCCCATTCATAGCAAATTGATGAATATAAACTTGAAACTTTCCTACACATGCTAGGATGAAAAAGAAAGTTGGCTTGATTTTGACCCTTGTCTGCAAGTAATCATTAACACGACATGTTACAGAAGCTCTGTTACAGAGCTCATCCTTTTTTATGGTCATTGTTGCTAGAAATTTGCCACGCGACACAGAGATCTGTAAAACATCCTTGATTTGCAGTTACAGTGGTTTTTATATTCGGGGGAGGTATCCTTGTTAAAGCTGGAGGATGCAAAGTTCAAGTTCAGTATTGAGTTGGAGTAAAATATTCCATACAAAAAATAGCATAACAATGATATTTAGTATGATAATTGCGAGTTTCATTCTGGCACCGAGGTCAGCTGCCATTTTTCAGGGTGCCAAAAAACTTGGTAAGGAAATTGGCAAGTAGTGGGATTCAGTGTATGGACTTTAATGAAAACTTTATTTGAATTTTCAGGAAGTTTTAACGTCAACAAAGATTTCATAACAATGTCCGGCTTCTCATCCGGTGGTACAATGGCTCAACAGGTGTACGTTGCCTACTCTTCCTTACTGGCCGGTATTGCTGTATTTTCTCACAGTAAGTTTCTTCTTGGAAGCACATTGTTGGCAACAATTGGCATGTATTCCGTTCATTGTTGTTTCAGCGTATTATCGATGCGGATACGGAAATGGAGTTCTTAGAGACTACGACGCCGTTTGTACCAATTTGAGGACAGCGAAGGATCGTGGGCCAAGGGTTGAGTATTATCCTGTCAATGTTTTACGTGATATTCGATCCTACCTTTGGGATGGACTTATTGACAATCCTTACAAGTACATGGCACATAAGCCAATTTACATTTTTGCTGGAACAGGGAATTATATATTTACAACAGGTAGAACTTTTCTAGCCTAATTTATTTTGTCAACGAACTTATATCGTATATTTGACTGATTCTTAGAGATGCAAACAAGGATACAACACATTTTTAAGGGCTTCGTGAATGATCGATCAGCAATTAAGGTTGTGGTTGAAGCAGCAAACTCCACTTTGGTATGTGAATAATTCCATATCTTATATCAAGTGAAGAACAGCGATATTAAAAAAAATAAAAATAACTGAAATGTAACACTTTGTTCTTTAAGCCCAGTCACCGGAACGACCTCCCAGATTGTGAGGGGCCGACAAACAAAATCCAAGTATCAAATTGCGGTTTCTCAGCCCCGTTGGACGCCTTGCAGTTTTTACTTGGTGAAAAGAATGTCAAAACTCCTGTGGGTATGTATCAAAGAGTGTCACAATTTGTGACTCTAAATTTTATTAAGCAATAAGGCGAGTTTGTTCTAAGATATGAACATTTTATTTGCAAGGTGGCATAAAATTACAACCCCTCCAGAAATTTGATCAATCAGAATTCTTTCACGGAAACAGGAATGACATGGACAAAGTCGGATACTACTATGTTCCCAGTGGCTGCAAAAATCGGAAAATCCAGTGCCTCCTGCATTTTTATTTTCACGGCTGCTCTACAGGAAGGTAACGGCAATAATTATGTGTTTGAAGGCACTTTAATTACTTGGATATTCCATAATTTGAACAGGGAATTTGTTGGAAAGTACCACATTATGAACAGCGGATTTTTAGAGGTGGCAGAAATGAATGGGATAATCATGATTTTTCCTCAAGCCGTTGCCAGTAAAGAGAATCGGATCGGTTGTTGGGATACGTTTGGATTAACAGGAAAACTTTATGGTATTAGAAATGTTGATTGTTAATGTCAACAAGTGATTTGAATGACACACTCCTAAAATTCACCTTATGCATCTTAGCTACTCAAAAGGGAGCACAAGTGAGCGTCGTGAAAAATATTATGGATCGTGTTGTCAATGCAAAAATTCAAAAAAGGTCTCCTCCTCCTGTCATTGGAATTGCTTGGTTGCCATCCATGTCAAATGTTTTTAAAGGTTTTATTTAAAGTAAAATGTTCGGCAACTCATTGTTTATTAGAATAGTAGTAATAACGTTAACACTTTTAGCTTAAAAGGATGATGTTCAAATTATAAGACAGTTTGCAGATATCGTTGCATCTAGGAAAGATGCAGTAACTTATTCTTGGTTTTGAATATTTAACAATAAAATGTTTTACAACCTTTCTCGTAATACATCGGCTATTGATAGACAAAATAGGGAAAAAAGGGAAAATACAACTGAAGGAAAACATGCAGCTTAAAACCTATCCTGGAACAGGATTCTTGACGGAGAAATTCTATTTTTTAGATGGATACGTTACTCTAATGGCATTTTTATCCCACATTCGCATATTAACAATGGAATTGATGTCATCTTAACTTACGAATGATTTTAATGAATATAACTTGTAGTCTTGCTACTTCTGCATTTCAATTTTGACATATTTTTCGCTGTCAAATAATGAAAAAAAAGTTGATTGACAATATTAAAATCAAATTGACGAAACTTGAAAATATTATTATCCTTTCATTGAAGTTATTCTGATCGACGTTAATTGCCAATTTTGTCGGATTTTTTTTACTAAAACGATTTTTCCATTTGCAACATAAATCGTCAATAAAATTCAAACAATATTTAAAAAAAACACATATCAGTTGTACAGTGTTCCCTAAGTCAAAATTTTAAGTACCGTCCTAAGAAATAAATGAATCTGCAACAATTTGGATTCGCATTAAACAATAGCTCGGATTGAGCAAAGCTGCACTTTAGGTTAATTTGCTCAGCACAAAATGTAATTTGGTTGCTTTTCTGAAATTCATTAAAAATTATTGGATCAACTCAAAACTAGGGAATTAGTTGATTTGAGCAATCCATAAACATATTGACAATCATGAGTAATTTAACTGTCAAGCTAGGAGTTGCATTTGAAATTGTAGATGCGCAAAGATAAATTGGTCAATTAAATGTGATTTATTCACAGCGTTTATCTATAGAATCACACGAAATGTATTTTGCTGATTGAAAGGTTATTCCGTGATATGACACTAACCCAGAAAATGCATGCCTATATTTATAACTAAAATGCCTTGAAATTGTTCATTCCAGCAGGATTTTCATAATTGCTTTCTACATCGATGGCAATTATAGACGCACCTCACAAGTCTGCGAGTTGGCCGGGTTTGATTATCCAATCAAAGCAATTAATTAGCTCACATTACGGCATTAACAGAGCTATTACGGAATGCAAAACATGGTTTGAGCTGCAACGTTTGACTCTCATGCTTGTTTTGGTCTACCTAATCTAACCTGGCCAATTAAACTATTTTATAGTTGAGTTTTGAATTTCAATCCATTCGGATAGTACAGGTCGAAATCCTCAATTTTGAAAAATTTTACTCTACCCACATTCCCATGAATTCAGATTGGCGACCTTTTGCAAAATTTTATCATGGAAATGAAAGAAATCCTTTCTTCACAGCCCCGTCACCTTATCAAATCTCCTCCCAACAACGTTTCCCATAAAATATTTACTCCTAAAGCTGTCTCAGCATTCCGACGGTTTATTTCTTGGAAACAGGTTACTCAGTCTGTTTTATGCGAGTTTATTCCAACTGGTGAGAGCCGGACAGAAATCTTTTCACTGGCCAAAACAAAAAGTTACCGAAAAATAGCGCAATACTATTTTAGCGTCATCTTTGCAGCCATTTATGCATTGTACTTGGTTTTGCAACTAATTTATCGGCTGCATTACTGCAGCAGTTCCGTTTCCCAGCACCGACTTCAGTGTAATGTGGTGGATACTCTGTGGACATTTCTGTGGGGAGCATACTTCTCTTGGTCTACTGGGAACTATGTTAACGCCATTAAAAAGGATAGGGACGCTGTTCGCTTCATTTCTGGAATGGTGCGGCTTGACAACAATTTCGCAGGTGGTTAAAAAATATTGAATTATTACACAGGTTTAAAACCTCCAGTGCAGCATCATATAGCCCGAGCCAGAGTGTACGGACGCGTTAACAAAGTGTCCAAGTTAATCGTAACACCAATTTGACATGTGTACAAAATTTCAAGTTGATACGACCATTTTTGAAAAATTGCTCAAAACCAGTGGTGGTTACCATCACTAATTTTTT
>JAAXNX010001322.1:0-18610 GCA_036491905.1 Folsomia manolachei
TGGGTGGGGTAGCACTGCTACTAATTAATAATACTACTCAACAACAACCTGTCTCTGCTTGTTGAGAGGTTGGCGATGAGTGAGTGGGTGGATAACTCTCAAAAGTAAAGTGGAGTGGAGTGGCCAAGTAAATTAAGGTGAAGGTTGCTGCTAATTGATTGATTGGTTGGTTGGTTGATTGATTGATTGATTGAGAAATCCGCCTCCTTCCTCTCTTTCTTGCCCTGGTGGATGGATGATGGAGGGAGAGCAGGGTTGAGACCAACTCTGGGTTGGATTCCCAACCACCCATGGCAATCCGTGTGAGGGTTGGTTGGGTTCTATTCCCTATTGGATAGGTCACCCTGAAATTTGACACTTGTAATGTGTCAACTGAACGCTAGTTGTGGACTTTGAAAAGTATGCAAATAGCCAAATTTGTGTGATGGTAACCACCACCACGGGTTGGGGGTGAGTGAGGTGGTCAAAATGGACTTGAAATTTTGTACACCCCTCCAATTGGTGTTATGAATGACTTGGACGCTTTGTTAAACGCGGTCGTGGGCACATCTCTGGCTCAGGGCTATATGAAGGCTGCACTGGAGGTTTTGGGTATCCGTACTCATGGTCAACCCAATGATAGCCTCTCTCCAGTTCAACACCCACACTGCCACTGACTGGACTCAGTCATTTAGTGGACTAATTTGATGGAGCGGTTATTTAGTAGCTATCTGTTTACCCAGTCAATTCCATGGATCTATTCCATTCTCTGGTGTGGTCATCACCAGGACATGGCATACGTCGTGTGGGACAACCCGTGCTGTCTGTCTGGTCATCAGATGGGTGGATGGATGGATAAACAAACAACATTATGCATTGGGTGGATGGTCCTTAGTGGATTAATATGCCAGCAGAGACTCCATCCAGTTAGGACAATGTTCCCAGAGAGAGAGAGAGAGCTGGCTAGCTCGTAACATTTTACGACCCCACTACTTGACTTTCTTTTAGCTGATGAGCTGTGGCTCATAAAAATATCCATCCCCACTCCTCTCTCTCTCTCCTTTACTCCATCAATCAATCAATCAATCCAATTAGCATTAGCACGGCCACCACATAAATAAAAGCCCGGGTTACAGGGCAACCTTCCTTCTGACCTTCTCTCAACTCCTCACCCCAGTGACAGGAGGAGACAGCCAGCCAGCCACATCCACAGCTCAGGGATCCGTCCAGTCCAGTCAAGTGTAGGTTAGGTCCCGGAATTAGAGGACTGACGCCTGTTGCCCTTAGTAGGGAATTCATTTATGCAACCAACCCCGGCAGCCCAAGTATTTCTACCCAACTATGACTGCAACCAATGTAGGATGTATATTAAGATGACTGGTGATGACACACTATATATTCACAGCAGTCTTTGGACAGTGAAGGACTAAGGGATGGGCGTGGTTGGGGAGTAAGTAAGTAAGTAGTAGGTGTGCCGGCCGGAATGAGCATGAGTGAGTGAGCAGCATCCGAATAAATGACTAAACAACTGAGACTCCATTCAGGTATACGTTGGTTGGAATATGGTTTTATTGTGATCTCTATTGAACATGTTCCAGTAGATTGTGGAGGAGGGCCTTCAGTCGACCCCACGGAGCCCCACCTGGAAGGACAGTAGAAGACAGTAGAAGACCCTGGATGTACTGCTCCCTGGACCCTACATATACTGAGTATGAGACAAGTAACGGGATACATACGTGGGAGTGTTGTGACGGAGGGGGAGGGTGCAGGCGTGGTCCATGGGGGATGGTCAGCCGGACTCTTGTTGACTCTCCCACTCCTCCTCTCCAGCAGCAACTCCCCTTGGATGCAAGTCATCCCATACACACGGATACCTGCATAAGGGCATATCAAACGCAATCCATCAAACACAATCATGCATCCCATTGTTAGAGTCCATGCACTGTCCATGCACACGTAGTAAGTAAGTACTGGCAGTTTCCCTAATTGATAAGTGAGTAATGTAGAGTAGTACCTGGGACACGGGCATAGGCGGGCTGAGAGTGGGCAACGGGTCCCTCTGGAAATCCACAACATCCATCCATGCAAAGCAGAAGCCAACAAAGTTGAGATTACAGCAATTCTATGATACATTTCCTAAATATGACTCCCTGTCCACCCACCCACCCACCTAAATATCCTGGAGAAGGGCACCGACAGATGACGAGGTAGTGGGCCTTCCCCGTCCTCGAGTTTTGAAGGGCGAGTATGGACCAGTCCTTGGCCTTGGAACACTCCCTCACCTCTCCACTCATCTCACAGGTTTTGACGAGGGTGAGGACTTGATCCCTGCTCCCAACCCCACCCCCTGTCACCAGTGGGATCGTGTGACGATCATCCCGTCGAGTGGACACGGAGCATGGCTTCCCTCCCTATAATATTTAGTAGTACAAGTGAGTGAGTACTATCAGACCTAGCACCATGCACAGCCACCCCCCATCCACCCAGGAATTGGACAGGCCAGAGTGGGAGTGGAGGAGTGGCTGCTAACTGCTCCACCTGTGGAAGTGGGAGGAGGAGAGTGTATACTTACAGAGGGACAGGCACAAAGGGGTTGTGAGTAGTTGAGACGGAGGTAGACGGCGGAGCAAACTTGCTGAGTTGCACACTCCGGCAGCAGGTACAAATGCTAAGGACAAGAATAAAGGGCAAGAATTATTAGAATAGACTCCATGTCCAGGGTCAACCAAAGTGGTGGGGTGCATGGGTGGGAAAGGAATGTTCAGAGTATTGGATAAGATTACGTGACTACTCCCACCCAATTCCATGTCTGCGTCTGTGGTTACCTGGTTGTGGGGATAGTAGTGATATTTTGTGGGCTTGTCTCCCCCTGCATGGTCTCTTCTTCCTCCTCCACCAAGTCTTGTAGCCGCATTGTCCACCAGGATCACCTTCTCTTCAATCTGTGGGTTATACAAAAGGAAGAGAGTTAAAAAGGAATGGAAACTGCTGACTCCCCCATCATCTCCCTCCATCCTTTGAGAGAGGGGTGGTTGGAGTCAGAGTCACCCACTGTCCAACCCTTTCTATGGGGTCCAAGGAATGCCTCCTCCATCTACCCAAAGGATGGATGCCCCCCCCTTTTATGGCCGAGATATCTCCTCCTCCTCACTCATGTCCATCCGTCCCTTGCTGTACACGGGATCATGAGATTGGGGTGTCTACACCCCACCCTCCCTCCCGAGATCTTAGCTCTAGTTCTCTGTTCTCAAGATGACTCCAGCAGCAGACAGACGACAGCAGGGGTGAGAGAGCCGAGCCGAGAGAGTAAATGGAAGGACAGGAAACAAGAGCAGCGGACAATCCTTCTCGCAGAAGAGCATTTGGACTGAATTGCCGTGGATGATGTAAATTGTGTGGGCCTATTCCTATGGGCAGGTCATCCATCCTCTGAGTGAGTGAGTCCCGTGATGCTGAATACTATGTTGCATAGTACTGGTGGCAGTACTCCTGCCACCATTGACTCCACTGTGGAAACATCCGTTGACACAGTGCCGCCACTCTACCACCCAATTGACAGGTGGAGTGAGGTTTAGGCTAGGAGCGGAAGGAAGGAAGGAACCAATTAAGGTTGAGCCATGATGGGGCTAATACTTGAGTCCATTCTTTATTTCATCAGGAGAGAGAGAGAGAGGGAGAGAGAGAATCTTCCGAGGATTTCAAAGTTCTTTACAAGGCCTTGATATGTATGGATGGATGGATGGTGAATCTGGCAAAACTGTTGCATGGTTCTCATGATTGCACCTCAACCAATTTAGCTAGCTAGCTAAGGCAGCAAGTTGTGAGCAACAGACGGGCGGCCTCCAATAGTCAACAATGGGGAACGGGACTTTGGGGAATTAGCTGAATGACTCTGCACCAATTGAACCCACATCCAAACCCCACCAGGGTCCTCCACATTATTAGAGAGAGACAACCAACACATCCATGGTTAGATAGCTGCCTTCTTATCCAATTCAATCCCCAATTCTCTTGTGCTACCAACCAACCCAACAGAAAAGATCCAAAACTAACCAACCCTCGGCAACAAGTTTACCAATTCCCACGATTTTCCTCACCACGTCCCCTGTGAGGGGCCAACATACTGGTGGCGTTGACTAGCCCTTGGGAACACCCTTCCAATGACACCCCATAGGACCCCATATTATGCTCCTAATTATAAATATGGTGATCCAGTCCCTGATGACCTGGACTGATAGCAAGAAGAAACCTGACTTAGTTGGAGGGTCCCGGGCACGTCCAGCAAAGTAGAATCCTGAAATGAAGATGGAGAGAGAGAGACAATGGACTCACCTAGTTTCAGGAGTTCCAATCATGTCCCTCAAACGTGGGGCTACTAAAACTGTGGGGGTCCAGAAGACTGAGGAGGAGGCCAACCATTTCTCAGGCATACGGAACCCTGGTTGATGTGTGGAGGCCATTGCTACAGAATTTGTTTTCTAATTTCTCAACCCACCCCAATCCATGTGGATGTGGGACCTGACATGGGGTAGGTGGGTGGGTGGATGAGACCCCATCCAAGAAATGAAATGGACTATATATGATTCCAACAGTTGTCCTTGGCCAAGGTGGAGGGGTGGGGTCACTAAACGACCCGCCCATGGAAATATCAATAGCACCACGCAAAGTTGAAGGAATGAAGAAGAAGGAAGTGGAAGGGGTGGACAAGTGAAGTTAAGAAATAAGAGCCGGTGCCCCCACAACCCTTTATATGTACAAGGGAGAGAGATGCCATTTAGGGGGGTAAATGGAAGGAGGGCTGCTTTGAGAACCATTTAGGAGTGGTTGACTGGTCAATTAGCATGGTGACGAGGAAGTGACCACAATTCATGGGCAGCCGGGGATATTAACCACTCCTGACCACAGTAGTTGTTGCTGTGAGGGTGACCACAACAACCACACCAAGCGCAGACCATCAACCACATCAACCTCACCACCTCCCAAGGACTCATATTATCCACTCCACCACACCACACCCACCCAGCTCAGATAAGCTTCCTCTAGGATGAAGTGGAGTTGTGTTAGGAAACCACATCTCACTCATTCCTTCACTCCTAGGCAGGAAGGAAGGAAGGAAGGATGCCGGAATTGGGCCTGGCAACAGAGCGAGAGAGGGAGCATACTGGTGGTAACCATGGTTATACGGAGTCCCACATATAGGTTTACCACAGATTTGTTAGGTTACGGGAGTTGGTTAGCTCTGAGACCCAAGTAAAGGAAGGAAGGAAGGACGTAATTGTGCCATATAGAGTGGTGCACAATGGAATGGACCAAGAAGGAAGGAAGAAGACATGTGTGGTGGTGGGTAAGAGAGGAAGGATTGGGAATCAATGGCCCCATAAATATAAATCAACATCCCCAAAATCAGGATGTCACGATCACATCATTTCCTTCCTCATAAAAACACCACCCCAGACCTTCCTTCCTTCCTTCCTCTGGGATCCCAACCTCAGGAGTTGACATCCCATCCCAGGAAAGATGAGACGAGAGGGAGGACAGGTTGGAATACAGATTTCTAGGAATCACCCTTCTCCTCACCTCATCCGTTGCTGTAGTTGCTGCCCCACTCCTCGTCTTATTCCCAATTAGTCGTCTCCACCCATTCTCCTCCACACCCACACCCTCCACTTCCTCCTCCTTTCTCGCTTTCCCACTCTTTGTACTCAATCCTCCATCCCCATCTTTCTTCTCCCTGTTCTCTCTTGGAGGATACAGTCCTCCTCCTCCCCCTTTGTCCGGGTTTGGTTCATGTCCATGTCCTTGTAGTAGATGATGGGAGGAGGAGGCTGCGGAGTCTCTTTTGGGGGCAACGGAGATGATGGAGCAACTGCAGAGAACAAAGATAAGAAGGAGGAGTCTTGTGGCTCCACTCCCACCACCACTAATCCTCCACTGAGCCACCATGGCCACACCCACTCCTCACTCACTCACTCACTCACTCACTCACTCACACACACACTCCACTACCAGCTCCTTCCACTCCGGTGGTTGAGGAGAGAGGGGGCAACTGCACCTCCTCTCACCCACTCACCCAACCACTTTCTCCCACTTTCTCTAGTTCAGGCTCCGCGCGCTCTCTCTTCCTGCCTGGAGGAGGAGGAGGAGGAGGAGGAGAAGGCAAGCAATGAAGGAGACAGGTGCTGGTCTTCTCCGGTAGCAAGGTCATGAATAGTGGTTCGTCACCATTAATGGGAGGGAGAGAGAGAGGGAGGTTCCAGCTCCACCCACTAACTAGCTGCAGCCAAGTAGTGTCCTCTTCCTCTTGAGAGATGGGTGTACTGCTGACTTGTCTCCTTGACTCACAGACGCCAATTGATGGATGGAGGGAGAGTGGGATCCACCTAATACTAACCAACCAACACCAAACTAACTAGCCAGGTGGAATATCTTGGGTGGCAGTAATGTGTCGGACTGGTCCAATATAGCAGTTGACACCACCACTGCCTACCAACAGAATAGGTGGGTGGGTGGGGTATGGATAGGTTAGGATGGCAAGGTCTAGGATTGACAACTGCAATGACAGGAGTGAGAGAGAGGTAGTTCCGCTCCACCAGAACCAGACCAAGTGTGGACGGTGTCAGTGTGACAGTGACGGTGAGGAGGATCTCTTCATCCACACAGCGGATATCCTTCTTCTTCTTCTACTACAGATTAGCCACCATCTCTTCTTCTTCTCCTTGAGTGTTGAGGGCCAACCCGCAGCCTCCCTCCCTCCCACCTCAACCCATCTCCCTCTCCCTCTGCTGACGATATCAACCCTTCCTTCCTTCCTTCCTTCCACTTCCAAGGCGACACGAGGTTGTACATTTCAGTTTGTGCTTGCTATTCATTGCTGTGGAGTGCATGGAATATGTGGATGGAATATGTCAGCAGGATTCCGTGGGGAGTAGGTAAAGGTGGGTGGACAAACCAAATGTCTCCTCGCATCGTTATCTGTCTGGGGTTAGAAATGCCCGCAACTCATCCGACTGCTACTGTGAGGCAGGGTCAGAGGTCTACCCAATGACACCCCACCCCTCCTCCATGACATGACATGACCTGAGGTTCACCTTGGGTTGGATGAATATGGGACGGAAATGGAGATGTGAAGGAGTGCATGGTAAAGTACAACAGCAGTTGAGTGAGTACACCAAACTAACCAATATCTGGTCCCAGAGAATAGTAGTAATAGAAGGAGGAGGCCAAATTCCCTAGCCTAAGGGGGAATGACTGGTGAGGAGAGAAATGAATGGATGGATGGATGGGGTTGTCATCCATGCATGCAGTGACTGTTGGTTGGCGTGACATTCAGTCCTGGTTTGATTATTACTATTAAGTGGAGCGGAGCGGAGCAAGGAAGCCAGTCCAACCGTGGCTCATTGACTACAGAATACACCCAGGCACTGAAGAGGGAAGATAAGACAGGGCCCCCATAGTCTGTAGTAGTTGCAATAACACTGCCTATTAGGATGAGCAAGGAATCAAGCCTGTCCCCAACCATACCTACTCCTGAGTGTCTAGTGGACCATGAACCGGATCCAACCCTCCAACTTCCTTCATGCTTCAACTGCTAGCCAACCAACTAACTTGGACTCCTAAATACTCCTAGATCTAGATGATAATCACATTATTCTGCATAATCATCCATCCCAAGTGGCCTGGTAGTAAATGGAGTAGTCCCATCCATCCATCCATCCATCGGATGGTTGGGTGGCCCAATAGGTTAGTAAGTCAAACGCCAATTAGTCTTATATACCTTTCTCTCTTTCTTCTGATGAAGAGGAGATGCTCCCACCCACCCACCCACTGGGGACATCTCCCTGCAGGATCACTCTTCCCTTCTCCCTCCTCTCACTCACCTATTCAGTCAATATATGTCATGCATCCAGTGTTCAGTCTGGATGCCGCCACTCTGTCCCTGTCCATTAAGGCGTCCACCCTCTCATCTACCCACCCACTCATCCAGTGATGGGGTGTAGGTTAGTTGTCCACTCCATATTCCCATCCATCTCTTATGAATAGCCAATCTAAAGACAGGAAGGAATAAAAGAAGGGACCCTCCCTCTCTCACTCAAAACCCGCAGAGTACCACATGAGGAGTCCCACCCACATCATCCTGCCTCACCCTCCCCATCCCACCCACCAACAAAGCGGATCCTCTCATTTTCTGTCATTCACCGTCTATCTCCACCACCTGCATACGGACGGATGGCTATCTTTGGTTTGAATAGACCGTCTCCCTCTTCTCTTCTCTGCCTGGGGCCATTCAAAAGGGGCTCATGGGGCGTACCTAGCCCGCACCCCACCACACCACACCTCCCGCTGCCACAGTATCCCACACCCCAACACTCTTGGAGGGTTGGGAGTAGGAAATGGGAACAATCATCATCATATCACATAGCTAGACAGATAGAGAGGGGAATTTGTGGGTGGTGACCTGCTGATGATGAATTGGCGTGTGGTGTGGTGAGGTTGGTTGTGGATTCCTGCTGGGACCCCCCGTCTAGTGTCATCAGTCAGATATAAGTGGAGAGGTTATCACCACAACTACCCCTTTGTCATCCCAGCAGAAGTAGCATCTAATCCACTTTCATCCATCACTGGTTGGATATCATAGCAATTAGTCCATGCTTCACAAATTATTATCCATCTACTCTGTTAACCTACTTCTCCACTTACAACCCTTGAAATGAATGAATGAATGAATGGATGGATGGATGAGTAACCGCATCATCACATTCTCCTCACCTCTCTTAAATTATCCTCCACTCCCACGCCCTGTAACTCTTTCTTTCCATTTCTTACTCCTTTTATTTCTCTTTTTTTCTCAAAGTAGAAAAGGGTATTCATAGTAAATTATTCATACTAGTAAATTGTCCTCCTCCACGCACAGGCTCAGGTTCATCCTAATTAATTAACTAACCTAACTTGTGAGTACTACTATTCTTAGTAACATCATACTCCTTGCTTACACTATATGAGGATTAGAAATATTTACTAATTAAGGTACTCCTGTAGTGGGATTGGATGGCCATTTCATTTCAAAATATCAAAATTTCAAAATAGTGACCAACCCATTAGTAGACCTACTTTTACCTTACTCTTACTTCTCCATGCATGGTTGGGCTCCCTTTCTTTGATGATGGATTCATGGGTTGATTGTCAGTTGGAGGATGATGAGGGAGAGGAGCCTTCCTCCTCCTCCTCCTCCTCTTCCTGGGATCTTCCCATCCCTCCTCCTCCTCTGCTCCCCATGGATGATGGCACGGCTGGAGCATTGGGTGGAGGAGCCGGACGGGAGAATGTGGAGGCGAGGGCTAAAATATCTCTGACATCAATGGGTGGGTAGTTCTGAAGAAGCTTCATATTGGCTGCAAAGTCACCCGACAACAACTCCCCACGAACATGGCTGCAACCAACACAAACGCAACTCATTCATCATATAGTCTGAAGTATATGTGGAGGTAACTAGCTGGCACACGTACATAATCATGGCGGAGCAGAGGTCGATGAGGAAATCAAAGCGTTTCCTATCCGCCAGGAGAGAGTCCCAGATTCGGAGGACGTCCGGCAGTGGAAACTCTTGACTGGAAACAGACCGAAACAAGGATTAACCCTCAGAGTTACTTGTTATTTCACTTTCATTGGGAGGTCAGTTGGATGAATGAAAACACAAGATAAAGCTACAACGCCATGTAGTTACCTGAGTAGAAGGGTGATCCATCTGAAGGCATAGTACTGGGGATGGATTTCCTGTCGACAGAGTAGACCAGCCACTTGAGTGTCCCTGGACCCTACCCTCCTCACCAGCAACTCCATCATCTGTCGTATCCCCGTGGTGGAGTTATCCAGGGAGCGAATGAAAAAGTCCCTCACCTCCCCCATCAGATGAGTAAAAAGATAGAAAGTGTCCGCCTCTGCCCCCGCTCTCCACCCCTCATCCCCATCAGTGGCCAGGACGTAGTAGAGTGGCCCCATTATCTCATTCATCCCCTGAACATAACTCTGACCTGGGTTCAATTTGGCATACACGAAAAGGATTCGCTCCACAACTTCCCAGTGTGCCTCACTCACAACCCCACCCTCCCCAGACTTTGAGGATGATGATGGTGGAGGTGTGGAAGTGGCCTTCCTACTCAGAGGAGGAGGTTTATTTGTGAGCAGTCCCAGCCCCTGCTTCACAATCGTCCCCGTCTGAAGGGAGACGTAGCCCACTCGCTCATGGAGTCGTGGCATGGCCCCACTCGTCACCAACTCACAAGGATATCTGCAATTACGAGTCAATAGGTTGGGTATCAGTTATAGGGTCTACTATAACTTTTACTTCATCTTAACCAAGGTGGAGGAGTGAAAGAAAATGGTGGAGCAAGGAACCGTGGTGGAGTGGAAGGATTGGAGAGGAAGGAGGAGTTGACTCATAGGAATAGTGGAGTGTACAACTTACTTTGTGGGTGACTGGAAGAAGGCGATTTCTGGGAGGAGTCGTCGAACATCCTTATCAATTTGGAGGAGGACTTCATTGTCTCGAAAGAACTGTTGCCAGCGGGAGTCTGGATTTGGGTTGAGGGGATGATCATGACCTTCACCTCCATTCTCAGCACCATTGCCTTCAGCACCAGTTCCAGCGGAGGAGGAGTTGGAGGACTGTTCTCCTCCTCCTGGACTCACCAAGTCTTCCAGGAAGTGGGCGTAGTTGGATCTTTTTTTGGCTACATGTGCTTCCCATTCACTCCGATCCGGGGGAAGATAGTTGAGAATGAGTCTCCAAACCAGGGGACGGGCACTCCCATCTCCAGGAAGACCTGTCATCAACACATGTTTGTATCACTCCTATATCACTCTTATTATTTCCTGTAGCCACTATTCTCCCTCTACTCCAATAGAATGCCCAGCAGGGGACTGAGTAGAGTTGGCTGATTTGTAGTTACCATGAAAAACGAGTTCTCGGAGTTGTTCCACATTAATGACTTGCTCCCCAAGGATGCTCTCCAGTCGCTGCACTCTAAAAGACAGAGACAAAGGTTACAGGCAAGTTCCATTGATCTGGATAACCTCTCTCTCTCTCTCCTCTCCATCTATAATCTGGCTGGCTGGAGTCAAACCTATTCCTTTTAGTTTAGATAAGAGAGACTGACCTTTCTCTGTAGCTCATTCTTCTAGTTCTGAGCCGTGTCAGGAGTTTGACCAGGAACTGGCCAATTGTGGTGGGTGGGGGTGGCTTGGGTGAGTGGACTGGTTAGAGGCCGGTTGAACTACATTTCTTAGGTCGCTGCGCTGCTGGGGTTGATGATAAGCCTGTTCTTTCCACTCCACCACTGGCTTATCTTCCGCTCTCTCTTCCTCACTTTCTTATCTGCTCTCCTCTTCCTGACTTGTCCGCTGGAGGGGGAGGAGGAGGTTAAATAATATCCACCCACTTTCTTTACATATGAGTGGGACAACAAGACATTTGATTTTTTCAATCCCACCTCTGCCTCCCACTTTATTCCGTTCTCACTATCTATCCAAGGGAGCATCCATCCACCACAACCCACTTGAGGAGGAGTAAACTCTCCACCCACAACCACTCCCACCTCCTCCCCCGTCCTCCTTAGACTAATCATCAACCTCCACATCCAGTATGAATGATCCATTCCTAGAGAACTACTACTGGGCAAAGTGAGACGCAAAATATTTAGTATGGCTTACTCGTCCTTTATAATAATATCCGTCTGTCTGTCCGTCCCTTTGTTCTATAATTCGAGAACTGGAGTCGGATCAACATGAAAATTGGTACACATACTCTACGGACCTTATCTCTAGTTGAGTTCAAACATGGGTCCTCTAGGTCGCAAGGTCACGGAGATGCTGAGGTCAAATCCAGAAAATACAAAAGCGACACTGACTTTTTGGGTGAAAATTGTGTTTTGTTTTCTCGTTATTTGAGCATTCACCCACGACCCCAAAGGCACGCCCCATGAACTATTAGGGTGTGAAACAGAGGTCAGAAAACTTTTTTTTTAATTTTCGACAGGAAAATCGAAAAATGACCTTCTATCTGTGAAACTGCTCATGAGCACATTCGGCCACTTATGCCATAGGCTTGTCTGTCTGTCTGTCCGTCGCCAATATTCATTCACATAAGTTCCGAAGGATTTTAATTGTTGAATTCTCTTGTTGAACATACGGGTTAACCCATCCACCCCCTACCTACTACCAGGGGACTCGAGCTATTTAATTTGTACTATATTAATTTGTTGACCTTCCTATAACACATCAGACTGATTGGTTTTCAAACATGATATCAGTTGATAGTGAAGCTACTGACTCTGTCTGTGCTTGTTGTTTGGTTTTGGGAATCAGCTGAACTATTTTCCTTTCTCTCCTCTCGTCTCACTCTCCCATCATCATCCTAAGAGGCAGGCTGGGTTAAATCTAACTGAATGGTCAGTTAACTTTCGGAATAACGACCAACTAACTAGTGGAGTGGAGTGGAGTAGAAAAAATAGGCAAGGGTCCCCCTCTGACTTCTCCCCCCACAACTAACTAACTAACTTCTCTGACTCAGCAAGACGGACTAATTATTTAAATCACTCCAGACGGACAAGAGGAACTAGCCGCAACTCAACTTCAACTACATACAGGCAGCGTAATTATTTGAAAATAGAGAAATGGTATAAATATAGAGACGGCTGGATAGTAAATCAAGTGGGTCCTTGTTTGCTAGTAATATAGGAAGTGGAGACCCTGCCTCCGTAGTCAACCATCCCCCTCTCTTTTACACCACTCCCAATGAGGAGGAGGCGGTGAGGTTGGTTTTAGTGGCCTCAACCACAGACAGACAAACCACTGGGTAACAATCAGTAATTAGCAACAACAAACAATGGGTGGCTGGATAACAGAGGAGGACTGTCCGGAGCAGTTCCGGTGGATCATGGAGCTAGAGGCACAGCAACATCCTCCACTCAACACACTCCTCAACATCTGCGCCTCCTTTGTCGCCAAGAACTTGGAGAAAACTCTACTTCAACCCGTAAGCCCCACTCTGGTTGTCCAATCCAATCCTCCTTTCATTTCCTTGTTTATCTTGCTTTCACTCTCTTCTGGAGACTTTAACAAATCAATCACATTTTTCCCCAAGTATTTGTGACAACTTGTCACTGACAAGGATAGTAAGCAAAAGGGGTTGAGCCAGCCTCCTCCTCCATAATTTAACCTAACCGTTCCTTCTTCCTTTGTACAGTATCCACCCCCAGGATCAGGTGGTAAGGGAGGAACCCTGGAGGGATACACGGCACGGTCTGATGTCCTCCTCCCTCTGGAAGTGTCCCAAACCCTTTTCGAGTTCTGCTCCGTCGCTGAGAAGGATGGGAGTGTTGGAGAGTATTCTGGTGGGGCGGTGACCGCATTTGCCTCTCCCCACCCAGTTGACAACCCCATTTGGGGGGATGTGACTGTGTGGGGGGCTGCTCGCTCCTTGAGAGACTTCCCTCTCCCAGTGAACCCCTCTCACTCCCTCCCACTCTCCACCCTCGACTTCTCTGCACCCAACAATGCTCTCTCCTCCCAACTCCTCTTCCGCTATCTCCGTCAACATGGAGCCACCCTCACCACTCTCAACATCTCCGGCTCCACTTCTCTGGATCACAGGACTCTGGAGTTCATCAATGGATGTGCTCCAAATCTCCTCAATCTCATCATTGGAGGAGCCACTCAAATATTCTACATATCTCCCAAACGGAAGTTGAGAGGAGGAGAGGAGTCCGAGGAGGATGAGGAGGAGACTCTTCCCAAACCCCAACTCCTTCAATCAAAGGAAATCCTGATCTATGGACCCCGTGCCCTCTCCAAGCTGGTGATCCATGGATGGATTCCTCAAGAGGAGGGTATTTGGGGAGGAGTTCGGGGTATGGAAGGTCATCTCTGTGGTCAACTCGTCCTCACCTACCGCACCACTCTCACACATCTCGACTTCTCCTCCTGCCACATTATCAACTTTGCCTTCCTCCCCAATCTCGTCAATCTCAGAGCTCTACTTCTTCACAGGTGAGTGAGTGAGTGGGTGGATCCAACTATCAAACATAACATCATCCCATAATATTCATCACATGTATACATTCCACTACTCCAACTATTATTCTTAGGACTGGTTGAAGATCTCTCTCTGTGGTTGATATTTTAATAAATTTCTCCAATTTTGTATTTGTTATTAGGGTGGACTTGGGTGAGGACTCACCTTCCGGATTCTTTTCCACCGTACCACACCTTTCTAAAGAGATTCGGTATGTCACTCTCTTCCTGTCTAACCGTAGTTATGTTAGTTGTATTATGCTATAAGTATTGTGTTGGGTTGCACTAATTGTCTGATAATTATTGCTTTATGCCTTTGACAGTCACCTTGATCTGAGTCAACCCGGAAGTAAATCCGCTAGTTGGGGTACCTTTCGTAATCCTAATCAACTTCTGGACAGCGTCGTCCATGCACTTCCACTTCTAGCCGTGTTGGAGGTAATAAGTCAGATTAGTTGGGATCCTTTCTTGGTTCACTATTATTCCTGCGGTTTAGTAGTCAAATACTTGAGAGAATCTATTTTTTTGTAGATTTCGGGGACAAATTTGGCGGGTGATGGTGTTGCACAGGTAGTGTGGGAGGATGAGGATGGGCCGTTGAAGCACCCCCACCACCCAAGAGGTGCTTCTCGTGGGCGTCAAGTCTGCTGTGATATCCCTGGACTCAACTCCAGGTCAGTCAGTCAGTCACTCTTCATTATTCTGGGCTGGTTACTTTTGAGGACTGGACATGATCCACTGTCAAGCATAGATATAATATGTATCATAATATACTCACTCCTTACTAATAATATGACGCCACCACAAATAACAATAGATGGGACCGACCCCTGGAGTATTTAGGCCTCTACGGATGCGCCCACGATGCATCCCATCGTCATGCCATCCCTGCCAAAGCCGTGGGTGGGGACAAGGATGAGCTCCAAATCATGAGTGCTGCACGAGTATTCATTGATCGAGCGGAAGTCCTGGAGCGGATCCTCAATGACCTTTTCCATCTCTTTAGAACTGAGGAAGGGAGTCAGGTCACACACTGTCTTCGACTCATACTCTGCGCCATGGAGGTGAGTGAGTATAGCCTCCTACTTGGGAGCGTCACGACGGAATTAATACAAATTTAATTTATTCAATCCCAGCGTCATCCAAGGGAGAAGCACATACAAATCAGTGGGAGTGCCAGTTTATTCTACATTGTCAAAAACAATCAAAATCTGGGTGGCCCTGTTCTACATCTCAAACGTCGCATTCTGGCTGCTATTGGTGAGTCTCACTAACCAAACAACTGTGACTTATTTTTATTCCTCATAAATTACTCCCCATCTCACTAACCTACCCTTTGACTCTAGTTAATCCAACTTTAAATAATAATTTCCTCTTGATTTTGTTTATGTGTGGTGCAGTGAGAGCTATGGAGCTCCACGTGACGGACTCTACCATGCTACGAAATGCCTGTCTCACCATCTGCCACTTTAAAATACCTCAAGACGTTGTAAGTTATCAGCCAACTCATTCTTTACTACATTTCTTTATCTTATATTTCTCAGCCTTGCCCATTTTGTTGGGATGACTCAGAGGTGGTAGTAGCACAACCACTGGAATCATCTGAATTGGACGTCTACCTAATCCAATCCAACACTAATTCTCAATTCATTATTGCAGATGTTTTTGTATGACAAGTTGGTGGGGATATTGTTGGAGATGCTGAGCTCCGTCAACCCTCCAGCTCACCCGGAAGACTTTAATGAGCGGATTGCAATCTATCTCCTCAACTCTCTTGCATGTCAAGTGGAAGGGGAGCACAAAAGGCTGGTGGGAAATTTGGGTGCTATTCAGGTAATCTAACTCTACTCAACAACACCACACCCAACTGTCTCTATGATTGTTGGTGCATGCGTCTGGTGGTGGTGGTGGTGGTGGTGGTGGTGGTGGTTACTCCTTACCTTACTTAATTCCTCTGTCCCCTTACTCTTTCTTGGCCTCTGATTGTGTGATTATTTATTATTTCTTTTTGTTGGATGGAGAGTAGAAGATGTTGAGACTGATCAAGGGTCGTTTGGGACGAGGGGACTGCGATGACGTCATGGAAATTGCTTGGTCCACAATGTGGAATGTGACGGATGAGACGCCAGAGAACTGCTCCAAATTCCTCCAGAATGATGGGATGGCCCTTTTCCTCCGCTGCCTTGAAGCCTTCCCAAGACAACCCGAACTCCTCAGAAACATGATGGGTGAGTCATTTTACAGTGGACGGAGGAGAGTATAACATTAATTGATTAAAAAGTATCATAACTGACTGTGATACTTCTAGGGCTGTTGGGAAATGTGGCAGAAGTGGTTGAACTTCGACCTCATCTCATGACGGAAGCCTTTATCCGAGTATTTTATGAGCTGCTCAACTCCAAGCAGGACAACATTGAGGTTTCCTACAATGCAGCCGGTGTGCTGGCCCATATCCTGAGTGATGGGGAAGGAGCATGGGGAGGAGGAGGGGTGTGGTGTCCCTCTCGATCAGCAGTCTGTGAGCGAATGAGTATCAACATCCGGGAGTGGGATCTCCAGTCACTAAGGAATATTAATTATCGATCCTTTAAACCCATCCTTCGTCTACTCCACGTTTCTCACACGGTCCAGTGTCGACTCTGGGCGGCTTGGGCACTCGCCAACCTCACCACCGTCTACCGTGAGTCTACTTGTTATCCTATTTATATATATATATATATATATATATAGGTGTAGATTAGGTTATAACATTTCATTTACTACCTGCACCTCAACTATTGGTCTTTCAAGTCCCAGGATTAATGTGTTGCTGTTGATTTGATTTTCAGCTGAAAAGTACGTGAGTTTGTTGCAGGAGGAGGATGGACTATCCTACTTGGCACCTCAACTCGATGACTCTGACCATCCTGAACTCGTCCACTATGCCCGACTTGCCTACAACAATGTGGCGCAGTCTAGGACCACAAAACCGGACTCTGTTCCCCTCAGCGGAGGAGATTTGGTCTTGGGATTGGGAAAGAAATAATCATCAACTTTATCCTAACCAATTCAACCATGCTGCTACTCCTTCGAGTCCTAAAAATAAATAATAATATCCAGCAGTAGCACAATTACTACCAACTAGTAGTACCAACAACCAAATGGTACTCTAAGCTAACCTAGAAATTAGTGGAGGAGAAGAAAAAAAGAGTATAATTATCATTATTATTATTTGTTATGCCAGTAAGGTTTTCGCTAACTATAGCTATAATTATTTGTATTATATACCCGCAGCTAGGTTAGGTTATTTGAAGAGGAGCTCCGTTATTGTTTTATGATTTTGAGAAACATGGTCAAATGGTGACCATTGCTAGCTTTTACTTCCAAGTTGTGTTAGAAGAAGTTGTGAGTGGAAATTGTAAGCTCCAATTCAAACTCTTGTCAACAATGTTTAGTTATTTCTTGAGTATAGATAAATAAATCCTGCAACTTGGCATAACTGTTGAACTATCTCAAGTATTCATTAATAATAATGGCGTGCTATAATTAATAATTGGGCAGTCCATCATCCATCTAACGCCTCACCATTACTGTGACTCGCTGACTGACTGCCAAGGCACGGGAAAGTAGCGAGACAAATCCATCTCCACCATAATATAGATTTGTCCAATCCCTCTTCTTTTCATACTCGCCCCACACGAATGCATTCATTTCTCGTGAGTCAAAGGGGTGTGCCCAACACAACCTTTTCTTCCAATTGTTGTCCTTTTCTTGCTAATCTAATCCCCACAGAGCTGATGAAAGAAAGTTGTCTCAAGTTTCAATGCCGGGCTGGACTGGATTAATTCCATTCTTCGTCCCGGAATCCCACTTCCGCCACGCCCTTCAGACATTTATCCACGAGATTGGGCACATGTCAAAAGTATGCTGAAAGAACAGGATGCCGGGGAATGAGAGTCCACCCACAACAAGAACAACTTGATCAGGCTGCCCAACTCTATGCAAAGGTTGGGTTCTGATGCATAATAATTAAGCTGTCTATTAATTTTCTCCCAGTTTGGTGAATGTGGCCACCGAACACTGGAGAATATCGGGAGTGATGTCAAATCCCCAGGAGCCACACCCCCACCTCGTCCCAGTTACACTCCTCCAGTGGATCAGGAGGGAGAAAAGGATCGATTGGCACATCGAATGGCGACAGGAAGAGGTGAAAAGGTCATTCCATCGTCATTGTCCAGGGCATGATATCAAATGAAGACGAAGAGACCTTTGACCCGTTTCCAAGAACTTGTGGGTGAGGATGGACTGCATTTTGTGGAGCAGAGCATATATAGCACCGGGAGGGTGGGGTGGAGTCCAAACCACCCCTCCACACTCCAAATTCAGGAACTATTGAGTGAAATGGGAGTGATTTCAAGTGAGAGGACGGCCCACTTGGTGACTCTTTTGCGAGTGGAAGAAATTTTACAAAATGCCAGAGAAAGGGTTGGGAGGAAGAAATGCCAGCCAAAAAGTGAAATCACTCGTGTCCTCAACCATGATCAAAGTTTAATTCCATTGCAAACTCTAATTAAATATTGAAATG
>JAAXNX010001323.1:0-18608 GCA_036491905.1 Folsomia manolachei
ATGTGGTTATGAATATTTTACATCAAATGAAACAAATAAATGTTTTTTACTTACTTGAGCGGTCCTTTGGGTGGACCAGGTTTAGACAACACGTTGAACTGTACAGTTTCAGTGTCCGTGCCCGACGAATTTTCCGCCTTTAGAGTATATTGTCCAGTATCGGATCGCCGACAATTTTTGATAGTAAAAACTGTGTGATACTCCCGACTTTCAATATTAATTCTCTCCGAATTCGTAAGAGCGATTCCGTCCCTCCAACTCCAAGTAGTTTCGGGAGCTGCACAGGTTAAGCAAATTTATCATAAAACCATTTGACCTCATCTCATTTCAATACTAGTTATGAACTGAAATGTGGAGTAACAAACCAGGTTCTCCGCTAACATCAACGGCCCATTTGTGCGTTCTTCCAGCCTTAATGGTTATGGTTTTGAAAGTATTTCTGTCAATGACTGGTTTCAAGAAGCGATGTTTGCAAAGGTGATTGGCTGTTGGTTCGCTAGGCTGACTTTTACCAGCCTTGTTTACTGCAATAACACGGAATTGGTATGTCTGTTTCTCCTTAAGTCCACCCACTACCGCTTTGCAATCTGCATCCTTTGTCTCTAGCACATCCAACCAGTCCACAAGAAGTTTGTCCTTCATTTGTACAATGTAATTCAAGATAGGTCTTCCTAAATACAACAAATTAATCGGCTCAATAAAACTGAAAAAATTATAAAAAACAGCACAAGAATGCATTCCGTAAAATCAAATTATCAATTTTGCATGTTTGTAAGACTTTCAAAGATCATTTAATAATCAAAGTCATCCATCTGGTGTGCTAACAATAAAGTTGTGATATCTTTCTTTCTCTCACCCGGACCGACTAGGTCAGAAGTTCTGTCACAGAACGCAATAAAAAACTGTCTCACTTACCTCCTGAAACAATAAAAATCAATATTATGTCAATGAAATGAAATAAATCACAATGCATCCGTAATTGCCGAAGAGGAAGTGGCTCACCGTCATTATCAGGAGCTTTCCAGTTAAGGGTTACACTTTTATTGTCGTAATCAACAATATCGGGCTTTCCTGGAGCGGAAGGCTCGTCTAAAAAGTGTAACATAATTCATTAAAATCCCAAATAATACGTAAATGAGCAAGAAAATAGATAAAGGCATACCATATGGATTTTTAGCAGTGATCGGTTCCTCGCTTTCCAGTGGCTCAGATTCTCCTTCCTTGTTGACTGCTTTGACTCGGAATTTGTACTTTTTTTTCGGGGTCAATCCATCAACAGTGAATTTTTCCGTGTTAGCGTCCACTTCGCCGGCAGGAACCCAACGACCAGTGTCCATGTCCATTTTTTCAATGACATACCTTGATATATTTGATAAAATAAAATATTCGGGTATTGATAAGATATTACAAGAAACATCGTTGGATTTAAAAATCACATTTTTAGCCAACTTTAAAAACTTGACGTTCACAAGTATTTTAATTTTCACATCCGACTATGTTAATTACCTATCAATGTCATTATACTTAATACAATAGAAGTTTAGATTTAAAAGCCTTACCCAGTAATTGGAACGCCTCCTGCGTCTTCCGGTTTCTTCCATGAAATTGTAATGTGGTCGGAACGAACTTCCTCCGTTTTCAGAGGACCACGAGGTGCAGTTGGTTCTGGAATGAATAAAAATTATGTGGTACAATTTGCTAAAGAATAAATTTCTGTCCGGAAATATTACTGTCTAAAACGGTGACTTCTGCAAATGATTCGCATGTCCCACTAGAGTTTGTCAGCGTAATCTTGTATTTTCCAGAGTCTGCTCGTACAGCTCGTCGTACGGTCAGTACTGAATTTTTCTCGTATTGGTCAACAGTGACCCTAGATAAGCAAAAGATGTTATGAATGTGGGGTACATTAAACCTGCAAAATAAAACCTGTAAAAAATAGAAAAATATTATACCTGTCACCGGCCAAAGATATGGACTTCCCATCTAAAGTCCATGCAACTTCTGGTTCTGGTTCACCTCCATATTTGATGTCGTATTTAATAATCTGTCCCTTCTTGATAACGATTTGTTTAAGACCATCCCCAATAATGAAAGGTTTCACTGAGGAATTTAAAATAAATTATGAGTCATGTGCGTGGCTGTAACTTGCATTGAATTTAATAGATTTAGTGGCATGTACCAAATCTGCATTTGGCGATAATTGGTTTTGACGCATCACTCGGCTCTCCTGGGCCGGCTTTATTCACAGCCCTGACCCGGAATTCATACTGCTTTCCTTCTGTCAGTCCGTCCACTGTGGCCTTTGTGACATTGCCGTCAACTTCTTTCCCTACGACCCATTCCTTTCCGAATTTTTCCTTTAATTAAATTATTCACCATTACAATTATTGCAATCTTTAGGGAAGTCCAATCTGAGCAAGAATACAGTCAATTAATTACTTGCCTTCATTTCTATTATATAGCCGGTTATAGGTGAGCTGAGATAAAAAAAAGGAAGATGTCAAAAATAAACTCCAACTTAATGTGTGAAATCCTGAGATTTTAAATGCGAATTTTACAACGGTTCTTTAAATTATTCTCACCCTCCATCATTTTCCGGCTTAACCCATTTCAAATCGGCGTGATCCTTATCCCAGTCATAAGCATCCACACCTGTAGGCTTTCCGGGCTCATCTGAAAAAAGAAACAATTATGTTATCAAGATAAATGCCGTTGACAAATTGGCATCTAAAAAATTCCAATCTTTACCCCAAGGATCCTTAGCTGTAAAAGTTTTAAAAAATAACGACATTTTTTAAAGGGATTCATGTGTCCAGTTGTGCTTTGTATGAATGAAATAGCTTACCCAAGACGGTTTTGGAATATGTGACGGGTTCGCCTGAAATTCATTAAAGTATTTATTTCATAAACGCTAACAACGGGAAATGGGACAATTATATATGAACATGATTGCAATGCTAAGCATTGAATGCTTTGTGTAAAAAATGAGCAAATTTTAAGATAGAGTTTATAGCCCGTTCTTTATACCTGCGCCAAATTTATTTACTGCTTTTACTCTGAACTTGTATTCCTTTTTATGAACAAGGTCTTCCACCTTGAATGTAGTTTCACCAACTGGAACTTCAGCAACACTGTGCCATCCTCCTTTGAGACTTAGGTCTTGCCGTTCAATGAGATAATGAACGATCTTGCTGCCTCCTGCAAATAAACATAAAGGTGAGAAATGATTTGAGTGAGAAAAATGCAGATTTCGCTCTAATAATTCATTACCATCATCTGGAGGTGGCTTCCAAGTAACCACACAGGAACTCTGGAAAATATCGCTAACATCCATGCTTGCCGGTGCATTTGGCACATCTAAGAAAATTGCAAAATTATTATATTAATTTTCTAGCATGAAGTAAAATTAAGTCAGTGGGTCAAATAAGTTATTCTGTTCCATACCCTGGAAGTTGATTGTGATTTCTCTCGTATCCTCGCCTTGAGCATTGCTCACTTTCACTGTAAACTTGCCACTGAGTTCTCGCAAAGGTTTTTTGTACTTGAAATCAACGCGATCTTCTAGGACGACGACTTCAACTTCCTTTAGTTGCAAGACTTTACCATTATATATTAATTTTCCTTCAACTTGCGATTGACGAGTTCCTTGAACTACAAATAATACATAAAACTTGAGTATGAAAATGTCAAATACAGCAAAAAAAAAGAAAGCACATAATTTCACGAACCTGTATATGGAACGTGGAAAACTAAAGGTTTACTAATGGGTCCTTCAATTTTGTTGGATTCCATGTTAATGACGGGGGCTTCCTCTCCTTTGCCCACATTAAACTTACAACTGGAAGTAAGTCTCCCAGATGCGCAAACGATATCACCAGAGTCGCCAATTTCGGCTTTGTTGAAAATCAATTGCTAGAGAAAAGAATAAATGAGGTCAGCATATGCATGAAATTTACATTTCATTTCTAATAAATTCGGTGCAAAGAAAGCGTTAAAGGAAATTGATGTGAAAATAAACTTACGTGTCGACCTCCACCCAAGTTCTTGATTTCAACCCTACATAAGTTACACATAAGATAAATAAGTAATTGGTTCAGCCATGTTTGGAAAATGAAATCGTTTCAGTTATGCTTGTATTACCTTTCATCCGTCTTAATGGGCTCACCATTAAGCTGTAAACATAGAAAATGTCAATGACCCCTGAATAAATGCAAGGAAATAAATAAATGTTTTTTACTGACCGTCCATTCGGCGGAGGCAGTCTGATCTTGAAGCTCAACTTCTAGAACGACTTTCTCTCGCTCAAGACTATTTGTGTCCTTTAATTTTTTATTGAAAGCATTTCGGTCTAAAAAAAATTAAAGCATTACAGAGCCTCAGAATTATTAGAAAATCAGATATCATATTGCATTTAACAAAGAAATGAAAAAACTTACATTCTACAGCTAGTTCTCCTTCGGTTACATCAGCATTTGTGGTGCATTTGATCATCCCAGCATCCGTAATTTTAACATCTTTGAAAATCAGCTTTCGCTTTCTTCCGTCTTTTACAAGTTGTACGCTGAAAAGTTATACAAATGCTAATTGGTGTAAAATAATCTTAGCCATACTACTTTCAAGAGTACTGGGAAATTCCACTAACCGTTTATCGGCCTTAATAGGCTCGCCATCTTTAAACCAAGTCACTTCACCGTCTTCCTCGTCCAACTCAACTTCCATGCAAACATAATCCTTCTCAGTGGCATGAACACCCATCAATTGTTTCGTAAATCGGAACGGCCACTCGGACATATTGAGTTGGGTCGTTGTCTCATCTTTTTGCTTGTCAATTTTACAACTATACTTTCCAGCATGCTTTAGTGTGCCTTTTTTAATAATGAGGCGACAATTTCCAGTCATATCTTTGGAAATATCGTATTCAGGTCCGTCTTGAAGTGGTTTGTCGTCGCGATACCCTTGAATACAATGCAGGAGAAAGCATGTTAGAAAACTTCGATTCTTTAAAATATGGCAAGCATAACTGCTCCCTTACATGTGACCATGGCTCGACCACTGCTTACAGTACATTCCATTTCTACTTCACGGTTGACATAACCTTCATACTTTTTATTCAATGGTCTCAAAAATGTGAAAGTTGGATCGGCCTCTGTAAAGTATTTTTTCGAGCAAATCCATGAAATTTCTAGTTAATTAGGATCCTAAAAGTATTTTACCTTCAACAGTTAAAAATGCTTCAGATTTAATTCCATTAATTTCACAGGTATATCTGCCCATATCATCCATTTTTGGTGTGTTGATAATTAATTGGTATGTCTCATCTTTCTGAACCATTTTATATTTGGCTCCTTGGAACAGTTCCTTTAATTAAAAAATATGTGTCTACATATGAGCAATTTTATAAAAGTTAAAAAAGCCATTTACGTCTTTGCGGATGAACCATCTAACTTTGCAGTTAGATTTGGAAAAGATTGCCTCGAACTGAACCTTCTTGTCCTTCCCTTCCTTGCAATATTGGTCCACTAAAGGTTTTTGGAATGATTCTGTCTTCTATTCTCAAAAAAGAATATAAAATAAATTAGTTAGCTTTAACCCACCCAACCACCGACGACTTCTGGTAATGTCAGTTTAATTTAATGAACGAATTTTGTAAAGTCTTAAAGACTTGCAATAAATAATAATATTTGGTTTATAACGCATAAATAACAGAAATATAATACAACTTAAGTTTTCTGAAGTAAATAAATAAATAAAGCAATTGGTGACTGTATCAGATTTTGATTTGCTGTAAAGTAATGTAAAGAAAGTAAAGAAAGCAAATTTATGAAAGTCGGGAAAGACAGTGGAAAGAAGAAGTGGAGTGACAAATGATTAAGAAAGTACAGGAAGGTGAAGAAAAAATGACAAATAATCAAAAAACAAGCAAACTTAATATTAATTGCTGCACAGTCAAACAAAGTGAGTTTCCAAAAACCTAAGCACGGGTAATTTAGCAAAAGCCAATAACAGGAAAGCCGCAGCGACAAAATGTGCGCCTGAAGATCACTCAAACCCATTCACAAAATCGTCAGCCATTCCAACAAAAATGTGTCAAAAAATAATTAGTCAATCGGACTCAAAACAAGATTTGCGATCATTGTTGCGCAATTAAAAAGTGTAGAGGAGGGTGGAGCGACTTAAAAAAAGTTCCGATCAACAAAATCGGCCGAGATTTCTGATCATAATGGGAAACTGCTAAAATATCGATTACCCGTGCACAGGTAAGTTGTGCAGTCATGATGCAATAATGACAGCACTTGTAACTCAACCACAATCACAGGAAAATATTACAGGATTAAGTTTTAATGAAAGAGACAGTTTGAGAAGAAAGATCGGTCTAATATGACTCCAACCTCCTTGCGACTAAATGATTTTAGCTCCGGCCAGTCTTCTATAACCTCTGCAAGCATTGAAGGTCGTCGAGACGGGCTTTTATCGCCTGGCTACAGACACACCCAACAGTTATCAACTACTTTCTATTTACTATTTGGTGACACGGGGAAAATCAAGGACAAATACAGGCGGAGGTCAAAATGCAATTCGGAGCGTGGGTAAACACAGAAAAACAATTGCAACAGTATTGGGACATTGACAAACATTACAACAAGTTTAACAAATGACAGGATTTGCACAAAATTTAAGGACAAGAGAAAGTTCGAAAGTAATGCCAGCTCACTACAATTCTTTCCAAGTGAACTAGGAAAAACAGCCACTTAACTACAAATAGTCAAACAATACTCAAGGTTTTGCAAAATTCCATGAGCACATTGTTGCATTTTTGTTCGCATCAGAAAGAGACAGTAAAGAGAAGAAGTTGCATAGAAATATGATGTATGTATCTATACTACTTTTAACATAATATTCAGAGTTTTGAAACCTATAAAATTTTAACTTAAGCAACTGAAAACTTACCCTCTCGATATGCTTGAGCTTGGGCTTGTCATCTTTTGGAGTTTCTTTCAAGTCGTACTCTAATTTTTCTTCTTGCTTTCCCCATTTGGCGTACTTTCTTTTGGCCAACATGGCACGGAAATCCATACCACCGGCACCTAATAAAGCCATAAGTAAATTCACGGTGTAAGTAATTATTCCAATTAAATTGCAACTTCAACTGAAACTGAAATCTGACCTGATACAAGAAGTTCACACTCTTCTGCAGCTTCACCATGCTTATTTGTTGCCACGATTTTGTAACTGCCTTCATCATTTGGCTTGACTTTACGTATGCATAAAATGACCATGCTATTTTCACCATCCGTCGCAAATCTGTAGCGACCTTCATCCATAATTTCCGTAATTCCCTAAACACATGGATTTAGTATTTTAGTAAAAGAGACAAAACCATTCCCTTTTCATATTAACCTTGTAAAATCGGAAGGTAGGAACTGGATTGCCCTCCACTTGGGCTGTGATATATCCCGTTTTGTCTGTAAATTTTCAGTTAGTAAAGTTTACAAAATATTGAGTCATTAAGGACTTGTGTTCATTTTGAAAATATAGCTGAATAAATTGGTCCCCTTGATATCTTAACGTCAATCAATACCTTCAACAGCAGTGTACTTTTGATCGACAAAAATTTTGGGAGGTCCAGCAGCTCCGGAAGGTTTAAGGGGCGTGGATGGTTTATCAATTTTCTCCTCCAAATCCGCCACACTAGGACGTCGTTCTGTGCTAGGTCGTCGGCGCTGCATTAATCCATCATTGTTAAAAAACCATGTCATTTAAATACTTTAAAAATTCAACAGAGCCACTTTAATGCGGTTATGAGTTTTGTGAGTTACGCCACGGAGCTGTAATACAATTTATGATGAAGCAGGCCTGTTAATGTTTTATGACATTTAATCACTAAACCAACATATATGTGTACAGGTGCACTTTAGCATAAATGATTTTGACAGGTATAAAAAACTTGAAATTAAATATTACACAAGTCAAAAATAAATTGTTTTAAAATCCCAAAATCATTTATGCTATACGAAAAGTAGCATAAATATCAACATGAAAAGCTAACAAAAATATGCTTCAGCTTCTATGCTTCATACAGAATAATGCATACCATACATATAGACAATCATGCAAAATTAAATAGTAAAAATTATGGCCTAGTTAATTAAGAAACTCAAAATCGTTAGTATGGGACAGAACATTTCAAAGCTAAACAAAATATAATAAACTAAATCAAGCAAGTCAAATAATCTAAACAAAAACTTTTAGAATAACAAAAATCAAAAAAAAAATTGGGGAGTACTAAACTTCCTGTGAAGGAGAGCTACTTCAAAATGATGGAGCTATTTAAAATATCGTCACTAAGGGATTCCCAACAAAACTCCGGCCTTCCCCCTGTTGGGGGATGCGTTCTTGAGGGACAAAATTACACTCTACCACTAGAGCCTGGTAATATCAGACTTTTAAAAAAATTTCCTTTCATGCACTTCAATAACTACGCATAAACGCAACCCTTATGTTTAGAGCGACTAAATAAAATAAATACTTAACTACATATTTATAATACGCGGACCACGACCACAGCTTTAGTACAGAATTGCCGAAAATAGGATGCATTCCTAACTTTCGAAGACTTTACAATGCAATGATTTTTGAATCATGCCAGTAAACAAAAATTATAAAAAAGCAACTGAAAATATTAAAGTAAAAACATTGTGGCACGGCACATATGAAATAATTTAAACCTTTGACAAAATGGACAAACTAAAAAAAACTTTAATTCAGTGACGGCCGTGCAACGGATGTCGGAAGTCAAAACAAAATCAAAAGGTAAAATAATTATAAAAATAGAAATCAGGGTTTATTGATGTCTAAATTTAAAATAAAAAGGCCAAAAAATAATATTGCATACAAAATTAGGGAGTATCATGCAAACCGAGAAAAAAATCATACGACGCGTTGACTCCAGTGCTGACAATGGACTAATGGACGAGACTACCATAAACGGACAACTTGGACAAAGAAAAAAGTGTTTACATTTACTATTTATCTAGCAAAAAAAATTGTTTTATAAAAAGTCCACAATTAGATTCTACATTTTTGCAGTAAAAGACTTTTTTTGACATTTTACCATTTACGAGACCGGACAACTTGAGCACAACTGGCTACGTATTGCAAGACAGTCAAACGTACAAATTGAAAATAAACTCAAATACTACAACTTTTCCAGGTCTCGCTTACATCTTTCTTGATCCCTTCACCACCAATTTCTCCAGGACGAGCGCCTGACTTTTTACCATGCTGTCAAAATCCAAGTATTTTTCATAACTGTATTTTAATTTTTTAGATTGTAAAGTCAAAGAATTCATTTTTAAATTGTATCCAGATAATTCCAAATGTAGATACCACCGGGAGTCCGTCTCAGCATTGCAGAGCAAGTGCAATCAAGATTTTGGAGAAAACGTCTTTTTTGGTTAAGGAAAGGAAATAGGAAAAAGGATCGAAAGGTCAGTGAATAAATGGGCTGTAAAATAAAATGTAACTGGAATAATAGTGTTTCGTGCAATTAAATTAAATGATGTAACATAAAGTAGTGGTTTGGTAGCATGCGGGCAAAAAAAACAAATGTAACCCAAAGTAAAAAAACGACCTGGACAGTGTCTCCGGTCTAAAAAATTATATGTAGTAATCAAGTTATATAAAACATAATTAAGACCTAATCATACTAACTAACCATGAAATTGTATTTGCATGAGGTTTCCTGAATACGTGGTGCAATGCTATATATGCTGATGTGCCCTGGCTCGTATGAAAAATGAGGCCAGAATTGGCAGTTGATTTAGAAATCTCACCTGTCCCCCGAAACCAACCTCGCCAGGTCGAAGTTTTCCACCCTGTGCTCAAAAAATTTCGCAATGACAAATATCACAGAAACTACTTAAATGTTTCTCGTAGTAAAATTATTTACGTCGAGTAATATGTACATGGTAATTCTAGTATTAGCTTCAATTGACGCGTTGTTGCAGTTTCACTGATTAACATAAACGAGTCACATAAATATGTTGATATTGATGAGACGGCGTTGTGATTGGGGTAAAACGATACGATATAAAAATTGCAATAAAAAATCAACGATACGAACATAAAAAGGCGAGAGACAAAACGCAGTGTTAGATTTGTGATATATTGGTGATAAAAAAAAGTGTGCATTCGATGCAAAAAAATAGCAGAGCCATCAAAATGTGAAAGGTCAAGACCAACAAATACGCAGTTTTTGGCTTGGACCCTCGCAATGTCTCACCTTCCTATCCTCCATAACTTCCCCAGGCCGAAGTTTCCTATGTTCCTAACAACCATTCATTTTTATCAACTTTTGTCTACACAAAATTGCTCAGTTGTTGGGTTCCTTCAAAAATATTTTGGAATATTTCATCCGAGATGTTGCAAAAAAAATAGTAGAATAAATTAAGTTTTCGTTGAACGCCCACGTGTAACGTTGAATGTGTAGCGGAATGTGTGAGATTGTTTCTCTCAGCCAACGGGCGGTCGGCATGTTTCCTTGTTGGACAAGGTATCAGGGATGTGAGACAGGTATTAACAATTTGGTATACGTAAAGACAGATACATGACCGCAATTGAGACGTAATTTTAACGAAATTCCTGAAAATTACAACAATTACAACTTGAGGGACGTATGTTACCTCATCTGTAATGATAAGAGATGGTCTTCGGCCCTCGTTCTCTGGAGGAATAAGAGATCCACGACGAGAAGAGGGACCACTCCCAGGAGCCAGAGACCCTTTACGGGATGCATCCTTGTCAACAACGACTTTAGGAGGTTCCACAACCTTAACCCCTGGTGCCGCCTGAATTCATTAATAAATTATTAATTTAACACTGAACATTTATTAACAAAGTATTGTTAGTCGGAATCAGGGACAATTTTTGAACAATGAATGTAATTTATAGAAATGAAAGCACGGATACAATTTAGGTGCGTATTACAATGTGCTAGATTTGCATTCACATGCTAGGCCCAATACGGTGTGCATGAGATAACCCATCAAATTTTAGTACATGTTTTCAACAAAACTAATAATATTCATGAATATATAGGATAGTATGAAATAATGAATTGAAAAGCTACTGTACATGCATGTCAGTAACTTTGCTTTATATGTAGCAGATGAAGGAGGAAATTTATTTTTGTTCACTTGAGCTCAATCAGCAAAACTTGTGCCAATTCGAAATTCTGATGAAACCTTTAAGAAGTTACCTTTGCCAGAAAACTGGGATAAGCAACAAACCCGCCGTCAAATATTTACATATGGACATTAGTCATTGGATTCTGATCGAAGATTGGCAGTTCGTAATAATAAGAAAATCCACCAAGACATGTCATTTGCCAAATTTAAACAGTATTCCCATCTTGTCTATAATGCATCATCCGCGTGTCTATTTTTACTTTCAGATTCAAAAGTCATCATACATCTTCTTTTCCGAAAACTGTATTCCTGTATCTTTTGTGATCATAAAAATTTAAGAGTATAACAGATAATTTCACCATGAATTCAGACAACGTATAAAACATGTATCTATTGGTTTAAATTGTAGGAACTATCAGAGTTGATAAGAATACCAGGGAAGGATTACTGAGACACTCCATTTTAATAAAACGCTGTCACTTGAATTCGTTTAAGTAACATGCTCAGGAAAGGCACCAAAATAGCTAAAATCTGAAAATATCGCCCAAAGATTCGAAATATTTTACTCTTCACTTTTCAAAAAAAATGTTACAGGGAAAGAGAGATATCTACATCAGAGGCCAACCAACGGATATCTTTCATTAATCTTTTCATCCTCCATCGTTGTCATTAAATAAGATGTTGAAAAGTGGAGTGCGGTTGCTTGCCTTGCACTGTGTTACATGAGAGAAGCCAACACAAACAAAGCTTGTTGATTAATCATAATTTGAACATCAGAAGGTCGTATATCCAACAAACAGCTACATCATGTTAGTGGCATAGTGGCTCTTCTTTATTGTAAACCCGCATTCGATAAGGTAAGAATGAGATAACCTACAACTTTAGCCTCTAAACTTTTGCAAAATCATATTTAATATGTTGTAAAAGGACTATCGTGTTCTAGGACAAGGATTTTTTCCTTAATTTTAATGAATGCAAGTAATATGAATAGTTTTATTGTATTCGTTACAGAAATCACAATGATCATCTGACCGTTTTATTCACTGAGCTAATTCATAAGGTCATCATGGTATGATTTAATTTGACTAACTTGAAAAAATTAAAAAACACTAAAAAGAGTTTTGATGATCACAAGTACATGTACATAATTGCTGGCCAATTGCCAGTCTCCTGTCTGTTATCCTAGTGAGAATTTTAGAAAATGCTCTTGCTACACGACTAGTCTGTACGAAATACCAGAGTCACTGATCCATTCTGGCCTGGAAATATTATCGCTATACTTTGCCATCAACAAATAAATGAGTTAACACATTGCCTATTTATTTACTCCAAATATTTTTACCGTGACAAATAAGCGCGTGCAAATAAGCCGACAAGAAAAGAATTATAGAATGTCTACATCCGATTTGCTAATAACCTGACATTCGCAATTAATAATTACAATATACTTTTCTGATAATTTACTAAGCAGTAGCAGAGGTAGAATGCAGACACATTGCATCAAGATCGACTACACTCCACATTTTATTTACCTTATCGCCAAGATTTTGTGGCGATTTCGGTGGGAGATTAAATTCGAAATCTTGATTAATAACTACAGATGATGATAACTGAGGAATCGCCAAACCCCCTCGGCTTCCTCGCAATCCAAACTTGGAGTTATTCCGCTCCGTCATGATTTGATTGGTGGGTACGAAATGAATTGAATTATGCAAAGTTGTCAGAGGACTTTCACCAGAAACAGTAACAACTAACTATCAGATGTACCAGAGAATTGTTGTTCATTTCATACTCAGATGAAATCATGTTGGTTAGGGTTGCAAAACTAGGAGATAGGGAAAGTGTGGGGTTGTCGATTGTTGGGGTAGGATTACAATTTTCAAATCCCATTAAATACTGTAAATACTTTCAGACAAATGAAATACCTTTTTTCCAGGAACAGAAATTTTCGGCGGATCTTTTTTGACTGTGTCAAACTTTCCTGGTATTTTCTACATCAAAATTTATGTCGGTGAAAATTTAGGTTAACAAAGTTAAATCGAATTTTCACGGTCACTAAAATATAAAACTGACATAAAGCCTATTGTGGCTGAAATTTGAGAGATATATTTTGTGGGTATTCAATTATTATGGTAATAATATATATTACATACCAGAGGCATTTTGAATATTTATATTTAATTATCTAGATATTCCAAACGGCAAAAACGTGTTTTGAAAACGGAAGCAGGAGAAACAATGGACACCACATTCATTTTACTGACGACGACATTTTTATCACTAACTATGTAATCACTGATTGAGCAATAATTATGTGTCCACTTTCTCATCGGTGGCACATCCATTTTACTCTCATTTCACAAACGAGTCATTTCACTGATTGTGAGTTATCCGGCTTCATTTTGAAAATCACTCATGCACGAACCAATTCGGTAACCCGACTGAATCACTATGTAACTTTCTCTTTTTTACCACTTTTTGAGACAACCACTCATTGCACCATAATACTCTAAGTTGTACCAATATTGGAGCTGAAATACAGCAGCCAACTATTTTAATCACTTTTTTTGGGCTGGACGAACATTGACTGGCTAATGATTGACCTTTAAATTGATAAGTAGCCCCCCACAACTGAAACGATAACAACCACCACCACCACCATCAGGAGGAATGTTCCTTCTATTTCTAAGGACGACACAACAGGAGACGTCCCACGAATGCACTCACTGCCTCCAACAAACAGAACACAACTGAAGATCTACTAGCCCAATCATTTACCAGTTAAAGTTAAGTTAAGATTGAGCATTAGATTTTCATCTGCGCCTAGAGATAAGCCACATACATCCATACATGCATACTATACGGTACGCTGGAAATATTGTGGTATGTTCGGTTTACTTGCTCAACGTCAGTTTTTGTTAAGAAAATATTCAACCGTTAATACGACCGACCGACCAGAACCGGATTGAGAACACAGGGAAGAAGGGAAGCAGTCGGATTTTCGGGGTCTGTTCTTCTTCTAAGAGAGAACTATTAAAGAGTTTCCTGGCACGGAGTTAGTTGAGATTTCAAAATAAAAAATGTTGATTATCTTAGCTAAAGAGAAGAAGAAACCATTCAGATCGCGGAACATTTTGGGTTAGGAGATTGCAAGCAATGGGTTCCAGACGAGTCTTGCTGAGGACACACAATATATTGTACAAACAACCTACTGAACTTCTTCCTTGGCACCAGCTTCTCTTTTTCTCAAAACACTACAATTAACCAACTAACTGGCCCTATTTTTTAGCTGCTAGCTTTATCCAATGAAAATGGTCTCCTTTCACACATTTACACCACAACGCTCAAGTACAGCGGATTGGAAGTGAGATCAAAAAACTATGTAAAACTTCTCAAGCGAGCGGTTTTTCTGTTATTTCCGTGTGAAAGTCCGTCCTATTCCAATCTGTCAAATTCAATTTGGCCTTAGAAATATAAAACCCATCCAAGTGCAATGAAATGTGCTGAGCATTACATAAGGAATCAGCTCGGTATTTGGAACAAAATGGCCTATTTCATAGCTGGTTGTGTTTAACAGATTATAAATCGTTTTATCATCTGTTTAACTATTTAGCATTTGCAACAAGTGCAGCCCTACATTTATATTGACCACAAATTTGGAGCAGTAGTAAAAAGTGGATTTTTATGGGTTTCAAGTCAATGTGTCACTCAACATATTTAGCAAGTAATTTGCATGCACTTTGTAAATAATTTCATGACGAGTAAAATTCTAGAATGATTTTCTCTTCCAGGACTACTCTACCAAAACCCGGGTTTAGTACTGCATCGTGTAGTAGCATTTTTGGTGAATGAAACTTATTCCATTCAATATGACTCAGATTGTAGATAAGCACGACGTAACAAGATTAAAGGGCAAGTAATGTGACCAAGGTTGCTGCTATTTTTGATCTCATTCCTCTTTTTCCGTGCGTTTACAAAATCTACTCCAATTTTTTTAACACCGGGAAATGCACAATCAACACATATCCTTTAAAAATTCTTTGGATTAATTAGTACTATACAATATTCACAAATTGCATATCTCCTTCATCTCGTCTGTGTGAGATTTTGTATAATTAAGTTTAATGATTTCAGTCTCCAGTTCAGCTGTTTTCCCCTTAGATTCTGGTAAAACTAATTGACTCACTAAAATCCCATGCTGTTTGCATTTACAAAGCATTAGTATTTGTACACTCATTAATTAGCAGAGAAAAATCTATAATAATGTATTGAGAGTGCCGCTCAAATTCTGGAAGAATTAACTCCACATATGTATGGAAGGTTTAAATTAGGTCACAACAATACTTGTAGTTTCCAGTTGCAAAACCATCCGTAAATGAGATAGAACTAGACAAATTGTATCTTCGACTATAAAATGAATTACATATTGCAGAGATTCGTAAACGACAACATGTCAACAAAAAGCGCAGAGAGCAGTTCAACTAATGATGGAATAATTCCATTAGAATTTGACAACGGAATTTTATGAAATTGACCCGATCGATTTATACAAATCTATGGTGGACAATACCATAAGCAAGCTACTTTTTAAAGCACTAAAAACATAGTTTTCTCAAATACTGTTTTGGATACAATTCAAATACTTAGCATTTTAAACCTCAAACACACAAAATACTGGTCTTATTTGCAAAACGGTAAACAATTACTTAATTGCTTTGTTTAAAAATACAAAATCTCTCTCTTAAACTTGTTTCTAACGGCCGTAACTATTTAATACATTACATGTTAATTAATATATTTAATTAATATATATTCATATTTATAAGTTTAGTCAATGTGCAAATTAATTGAAGGCTGGAATTTTAATGTCACAAAGACAAATTCTATTGGCGTGAAAATATTTTTTTAAATAACTAAAACAAAAGACATTATATGAGTTGACTTAAGATTCAGATATAAAATGCTTTGTACCTCCTATCAGCCTCAAGGTATTAGATAACTAGATACATGGTACAATAAGGAGGATCTTTACTAGCCCACCCCTTGCACATCCGAGTAACAAATGAAATCAAGTTCTATTTCTGGTATGCTCACTCAGGCGAATAGACGTATGCTAGCTTTTTTCAAATAAAATCGGCTAATGTCAATGAATAGAAAGTATTTAAGTATGCTTCATTCTGGAACAGATAGTAAAAGTAACCACCATTAAACCCACAGCCACAAAATACGTAACACATACTAGTTAATGTCTTTACAGATATTTAGGAATAAGGGATGCGATACATGCATCAACACAATGAAACTCTGGATGCAACTATGCAAAGTCAATTATCGAATCAAATAAAAAAGAAAAATACGACGAGAGAAGAGGATGAAAGGAGATCAGAGGCCGACCCAAATTCGCATTCGTCCGTTGAATACTTGTAAAAGAATGCATTAAGATGTAAAAACACAAATGTGAAACCAATAAATCTCAGACTAGAGTAAAACATCGGACAACACCCACATGTGTAGATGCAACTATTTTTTGCAATAAATTGAACATTTTGCTCTAGATTGTGAGTGCAAATTCAACATTCTATGCAGACACCTTAATTCACCGTGCTGAATATGCTTTATAAATGGGAGAAAACTAACTAGAATAGTAAGTATATTAATAAAGCAAGGAAGCCATTATTACCTTCTCGTCTGCCTTTTTCTTGTCTTCTGGTTTCTGTAATTGAAAATATAATTCATTTATTAATCTGTAAGGGAAAAATATAAATTTATTAATCTGAGCGTAACCAAAATTAAAATTTCATAATTGTTGCATGCATGTTTAGAAATAATAAAATAATAATTTAGAAATGAGGACTGATAATGTGTCATTAAAGTGATTACACTTCAAACAAATAAACTCAAAGCAAACTATAACAATGTTCCGTCAGGCTCCGACTTGTGACCTTAGAGTTTGGTAATGAAGGTCAAATTACTAGTTACGTTACGATTGTCCTTACTATTGTACCATGAATTTATAAATGTTGACCAAGTGGTCCCCAAGGAAAAATCAAAGTAAAATTGCATATGTTGATTAGGCCTTGAAAATATCTTTCCAAAGATTTCTCATTTGACCCAAGTTGCTATTTGAAAATATGTTGACCCTTCTCCACCCACACGTAAATTGACGACGGACAAGACAAAACATTTATAAAGTCCCTGACGGAGGTTAATAAAAAAAAGTAGTAGAAAACAATATGATATAATCTATGAAGAATTGGATGCGTTTAGAAATTTGCCGTTAGATTACATTGATATGAAAGCATGCACGCTTGCTCATTTTTATGTACAGTCGCAAATAAATAGTATGTTTACTGTTAGTACATTCAACGGATTAAGTGGATATGTAGTTGCTGTGTAAATTGTTCAAAAATACTTCCAAAATATAACAATAAAAATTACTATAAAAAATTAGTTGGCTGAAAATTTAAGCACAAGACAATGAATGTCGAAAATGACAAAATGTATAAAAATGAAAAATATAAAATTATTTAAAAACCGTGTAATGAAATGTAACGTGTATGTACGGGTGATTGTCGATCCACTTTGAACTCTGGTAGGTGTTGTCGCCGTCGTCGTGTGTCAACTACACTGTCGTCACTGTCTTCTTCATCGTCCACCCCAGGGGAGTCCTCCGACTCGGTTGCTTCCCTCAGGTCTGGCAACTATCAAGGCAAATTAACTCAAAATCGGGGCAAAAGGGACAACCAGTGTGCATGGAGAGAACAAAGGGATTTGCATTCAAAAATTTTCCAATATAAAATCGTTTGTGCATGTCAAGGAATAGGAACACGCCAAAAACTTTGATAAAAACTATTCGTCGGTAATTTGATCCTGTTTTTTTGCATTAATTGGAAAATTGAAATGTAGGCGTTCCATCCTGAAAGCCATCCCGAAACACACTCAACCAACCGGTTACTTACCTTTATGCTCAAGTCAACTTTCTCCTTTGGCCTTTCTTCTTTAGCCGCCCTCTCTTCTTCTTCTAATTGCTCGGGAGTTCTAAATTGAATCTGGCAACACGAGACAAGGACACCATAAATGAGTAAATCACAACCATAACTAAAGGACAGTGACAGTTGTAGCATTGGGGCATTATTACCTCGCTGGCTTGTTTAGCATCGGTCTTTTCTTTAAGTGACTTTGCTTTTGGAACAGGTTCAGGCTCTTTGATCTCGGGTTTAGTTGCCTTTTTCTTAGTAGGTTCTTCAGGTTTTTTCTCTTCAACCTTTGATTACAACAAACAGTGGACAACAATTAATACCAACTCACGAGACGAGATAATTGCATACTGGATAGTACTATATGAAAGTAAAAGAAAGCAATGTAGCAAAAAGTTCTTGTGATTGAAGATTATAAAAATTTCATATTGTTTTATGCTTAAAA
>JAAXNX010001324.1:0-13287 GCA_036491905.1 Folsomia manolachei
TGTTGAAAAAGACGCCGGCATTGATTTTCACTGAGGACTTGAAATTTCTAAGGGATTATTTGGCCGCAGTTGGAGCCAAGGTAAGGACGCAGAAACACTTGTAACTAGTTGTGCTCAGTCAGGTTTAAAATGGATTTTATAACTAACTGTTGACTGTTTATGACCAGCTTCCGACTATGCCAGCAGGATTTGGGACGAAAACAGGGTCCGGTGATTCCAAACCTGCGCCTCCGACTCCGACTGCTGAAGAGACGAGCAAACCCAAGCCAAAAGGTCCAACGGTGGAGGAAGTAATTGACGACGAGATGGAGGTTGAAGAAGAAGAAGAACCATTCCCAGACCTACCTCAAGACGGGGTTGTTGGTGAGTTGGTGATTTAAAATTGGATCTAATTTTTACCTGAATCATTTTGGTTGCCTATTTTTGTGTTAAGATGCCGACGAAGTGGATGCCACTCAAGATATGGGTTGCTCTGCTTCGGATGCCGAGCCTTCCGAGGAGGCAATGGATAAATCAAACGAATTAAAACGTGCAGCAATGGATTTCTTTGGTGAAGGGAAATATCAGGAATGCATTGACAAGTACACGGAGGCCATCAAGTTGCATGCTCATGCTGCAGTTCTTTTTGCGAAGCGGGGACAGGCTTATATTCGATTAGAAAAACCAAACGCATGCATTCAGGACTGTACGAAGGCTTTGGAACTGAATCCTGATTCGTGAGTAATTGAAATGTTTATTCTATTTTCTTTGTCATCGTAAGACAATGAATATTTTTGCAGAAGAATGCGAGATGTAATCTTATAATCTTAATAATCTTATATCTCATTTTATTCCATCCTTACAGTGCTGTAGCATACAAATTCAGGGGTCGTGCTCATCGGTAAGAGACTTTTTCTCATTACCATTTTTTTATACTAGTAATCTGCGGTTGAATTAATGAATAATTTTGCTTTAGACTTCTTGGCCACTGGGAAGAGGCTGCAAGTGATTTACGACAGGTATGGCATGTAATTTGAAATTCTATACATTTTATTTGATCAGTAATTTTCAAATGCTAACCGAAATTGAAAATAGCTAAATAATGAATTATTATGTTGTGCTGCTTATTTTTCTATCAACTATTTCTCTCATTGTACCTTTTTCTAATTCTAGGCCTGCAAAATTGATTTCGATGAGCAAGCTGATGAATGGCTGAAAGAATGCCAACCAAACGTAAGATTTTCTGATGTTTTTTTTTATTCTTTTACATTTATTAAATCCATCACCATCATATCAGAAATTAAATACATTCGGTCAATCTCTTGAGGCCTATAAATGCACTAGTAAGTCAAAGTCGCGATTCCGCAAAGCAGAAAAGGCAATCAACCGTATTGACCACGATTATTTTAATAACATCATGTCTATATATTACTCATTTGCTGGCTTACAAGTGTTAATTTTGACTTGCCATCATCATCCCTTGCTCCATATAATGTGTTCATATAATGATTATTTTATCACAATAGCCTGTAATAATCTGCAACTGCGCAGCCTATTATCCTATATTACAATAATCTAAAACTGGTACAATTTTATAATCATGTCAGATTTGCACATCTTTTACAATTCATACCGTAAATACTTTGATAAGGAAACGGGCTTAATTTGTACAATTTAGAATTAGCCAGGACGAATCATTTCTAAATTAAGTCATATACGATTGCTAATGTGAGTACAGTCATTTCAATGTTCAATCATTCATTTCATAATAATCATGTAGTCTATTTTTGATCAAGTTAGCTAAAATTATGAATATGAACAGTATTGAAGAATCTTACCACAAAATATTCTTCTGGCATTTGGAAATATAATGTCTGTGGAAGGTCGAGGGAGTTATTTAAAATTTCCATTTATTCGCTAAGTGCTATTCTCTCCAGCTCATGTAATTAAATGTGTAGGGTTTTATTTGTCAGTTATAAGGCACCTGTCTAAACGTTAGATATTGTCCAGTTGTTTTGTTTTCTCAGTCCAATGGCAGGCAGAGAGGGAATTTGTTTGTTAATTTATTATTGCATCGAATCCAATTGTCAATTTATTTGGTTTGTTCAGCAGCAGCTTTTTGAGCTTGAGCAGTTAAGATGGCTTCCCGTTGTCTTCTAAATTTTCCAAGGAGTTCCGGCAGCTCATAGGCGATTGCAATATCAAGTTTATTAATTGGACATCCTTTAAAGTAACTACATGTCGAGGAGAGGGTTGGGAAATCCCAGAGATGGTTTAGTTTGAAAAAGTCCTTGTATGTTATCAGGGTCTGGTAGATCGTATCTTGAAATATTTGTGAGTGTTGATAAGCCCTCGTAGATGTGGTAGTTCTGTGAAGGTATCAAGTCATGAGTAAATGTCCTTATTATGTTAAAAAAATACTATATACCTGTGGATGATCAACAATATCATTGGTAATTTTCTTTTTGTCGCCGAAAAAGGAACGATGGTTGTGGTATGTGTTTAGATAGCAATCCACCATTTTTGCGTGATTCCGAACTCTTACAGCAAATCGCCTTGCAGCAGCAATCCTTGTTTCCACCTGTTTTTCCACACCATCTTTAATATCTTTGAGGAAGTTGTTTTCATGAGACGTCAGTAATGATTTTGGTGAATCGGGTTGCAGTGGTCGATCCCAAAGTGACGCAGCATACCTATTATACATTTGTTAAATAACATTAGGTTTTTGGAAATTATTTTCTGGAGAAACTTTTAAGTCAGTAGGTCGTGAGATAGCTCATGTTTGTATTTCTGTTGTCTTTTGTCTTACATGGTTGGTGGCTCAGCGCTGGACATCAAAGGACTAATGTTCCAAACCAACATGGCTTGTGTCCGTAAAAGCTCGTCGGGAGTGACAGTGTCCGCTTTGTTGAGGACAATCCTTACTTGACTTTCTCTTCCCTATTTAGAAACACAGCACAGGGATTGCTAAAAAGTAACAAGAAGAAAGTTTTCACTATGTCTTGCTTTCACAAACCTTGAGTTGATCCAAAATTGCTTCAGTTTCTGGTCCTATGTCCAATTTTTCCGGTGCATAGACCAAAAATAGCACATCAGCCCGATCAATGAACCACTGACAAGCATCATTAAAAGGGAAGCTCCTTTCGACTTGCTTTCTAACTTCCAAAATTCCAGGGATTTCTACAATATTAACCTGTCAAAGAGAAAGCAAGACACGTTATGAAGGTATGAGAAGCGATGAGCGTGACAAAATTTATTTTTAAATGAGTAGTTATTATAGGTTTCTAGATCGGTTGAGTGAGGTAGATTCCACAGATCGTATCCGCCTAACAGGCTACTGGAGAAGTCCTCATTACAGCTTCACACAGTAGCCCATCAGGTGGACACAATCTGGTGCAGTTGGCCCGTCTCCAACATTTTTTTGCAAGCCTCGCTTGGCTTATATAAAGATTGTCATTCGTTATAATTACGTTATACCTTTTCCAGCAGCCTGTTTGGCAATTTTCGGCCGCGTCTATATGAGCGTAATAGAACATATATATTTTTATATAAGGCAGATAAGTGTGAAAAGCAAAATAGTAAATACTAACAGTCGATCCAAGAAAGATTGACCGAATTTTTGCAGACCACTAAATGTCCAGTCCGCAGCCAGTTGAGTTCCGTCCAGAACTTCTTCTTCTTTTCCGTACATCATAATATTAAATTGTGCTGGAGATGGGTCAGCACCGGTTCTCAGGGCAGATTCCTCGTCTTTTATGTTCAACAGCCAATTGATTATTGTACTCTTTCCTCCAGACCAGGGCCCCATAAACACAATCAAGGGCTTGGAAAAGATTTCTGGATCTGAATAAAATAATAGCGATAATGGAACTAATTCAGTTTTTCGCTACTAATTTCAAAAGTTGGTGAATTACCTCCGAAATGACGGTTACTTAAATCTCGGTATTTGTACGTTTTTTCGAGGGGATGGATCGCGTTTTCGTAAATTCGTTTCAGCGCTTTGAGTGTAATTTGTGTAGCCTGATCAAGTAGGGTGAAAGTTGTTTTGGTTCTGTCCGAATCATCAAGTCCCAAAATTTCCGTGACGTGGCCTCGTGAACGAGGAATATACGGCTCTACTTCATCTTCGTCATCTTCATCAGATTCATCGTTTTCACCAGATTCGTCGTCGTCGTCTTCATCAGATTCATCGTCTTCTCCAGACTTCTCTTCTCCAGATTTTTCTTCATCATCCTCTTCAGACTTGGTCTCATCTGACTTGCTGTCGTCATCATCTTCCCCAGACTTGGCCTCGTCTTCCTCCGATTTGTCATCCTCTCCGGTGTCACCAGCTTCCAAAGATTTTTTGTCATCCTCGTCTGATTTTTCATCACTCTCCTCATCTGACCCTTCTTTGCTTTCTCCAGATTTGTCATCCTCGCCACTTACATCTGCCTTAGCTTCGGTAGCTGTAGAAAAACAAATAGTTTTACTGCGTTACATTACATGGGTTACAAAAGCTAAAAAATCCTACAAGCGTCTTCGGGGGAATCTTGATCTTCTTGTGTTTCTTGTTTTTCTTCGCTCTCTGTAGACTCGGATTCGTCAGCTTGGTCGGCCACATTACCAGAAAGGGTGTCGTGAGATTGTGCTTCTTCTCCCGAATCCTCTGCAGAGTCTCCATCAACTGGGGTTTTATCTGTTATTTTGAAAAGCAACACAGAAAGCGGCCATTGTTTTACAAATGTAAATCTACAGGTTTATGGCAAGGTTAATAAGCTGAGACCATACCTTACCTTCTTCACTGGCAGTCTCTTCACTTGAGCCGTCTCCTTCTTTCGAATCGTCATCATCGCCCTCCTTTGAGTCATCGTCGCCTTCCTTTGAGTCCTCATCGCCCTCTTTTGAGTCTCCTTCCTTGGAGTCATCATCATCCTCCTTTGAGTCTCCTTCCTTGGAGTCATCATCATCCTCATCTGAGGCTACTTTCTCTTTGGAATCGTCATCATCCTCATCTGAGGCTACTTTCTCTTTGGAATCGTCATCATCTTCATCAGTTTTATTGCTGTTTTCCTTCGAGTCTACATCGTCTTCTTTTGAGTCTTCTTCATCACCTTCCTTTGAATCTTTGCCATCATCTTCCTCCGAGTCTTCTTTTGAATCGTCATCTTCTTGCGAATCATCATCTTCATCCGATTTTTCCGTTCCGACTTTCACTTCATCGGAATCATCTACGAAAGCAAGCGATTTGATTATTGCAAAGCATACTACTTTCCAAAATGCATTAATTACAAAGTTATTAAGGAATACGTGGTATATTACTACTAGTTTAGTACAATTTTTTTACGGATACATAATGTAAGAAAGGGGTTAGGTTACTGTCTCACCTTCTTTTGTATCATCATCGCCCTCTTTCGAATCTTCATCCTCTTGCGAGTTTCCATCCTCTTTCGAATCGTCTCCGTCCTCCTTCGTTTCGTTACTGTCATCGTCATCCTCTCCCGTTTTGTTATCATCTTCATCGGAATCATCATCTCCAGGTGGCAAATCTTGAACACTTGGTGGCGAACTACTTTCCTGAGGACTACTTCCAGTCTTTAGAGCCGCATCGACATAAGGCTTACATTGGTCAAAGGATGGTTTTGGCTCTGTGGATGGCACTCCTTCACCTTTAATTGAGGAAACAATTTATTACTCCTTCATTGCTTTCTACATTTGCAAATGTTACTTTTTTTTACTCTGAACGTAATATTTAAGTTTTGGTTCCAATAAAACAAATTCTTGAAGTGACATTTGTTCTCATGAAAGAACAAGAAGCTGAAAAATAATGTGAAAACTGAATGGAATTTAGGAATGGTACACGAGAAATGCAATCTTGGTCCAAGTTTGATTTATAAATTGGTAGCTTATGTGGCTGTCGGCTGTACGAAAACCCAAACGCGTAAAAAAAATGGGTAAAAAACGGTATGCAAATTGCCCATCGCCCCAATTGAATTGGGGATATTATGAGCGAGAGAAAAGATTGGGATGCGAGGTTAAGCAATATGCATTATGCAAAAAAGAGTTTTTCAAATATTTTACTTTACTTATTTGTTGAATAAATACTTTCAAGAGATAAATGTCTGTGTTACCGAGTTGATCGTGATGCAAAATGCAGATTAAGCTGGTTCAAGATGTAGATTTGGACGTTTGACAGATTGCTTAGTTTCTTTAGGTGAAGGTGAAAGTAATGGGAGAAGTGGTTGAATACTTTAGTTCAGAAGAGATATTTACGGGACTAAGGATGGTAATATGTGGTTAGACGAGGTAATAACTTCGATTTATTGAATGGAATGTGGCATACCACCTCTGCTCATTTTCATTTTGCATACTTTTTTCTGAATGGCTTCATTCAAGAATTTTTATTCCCTTCTCAAACAAGAAAATGAATCATCTGCAATTTTGACTTGAGAAGTATTTCAATTTTCGAGTGTGTTTCATATTTTCATTGGTTGTTTATTCAGTGAAATGGTACAAAACGCGACGGGTCACTATATTTGTGTAGGATAATTAAAAACAAAATACATATAGGAGTAGATAGTGGTACACTAATACGGTCTTAGTATTTAAGTTTTTGGAGCAGATAAAAAATCGTAGAACAGAAGTGAAAGAAATGAAATGTGATTTTGGCCCAGTTGGCTTCTGGCCATCCATGCATGTTCACTAACACATATGTACAACAGCCTTGTTGCAGACTTAACGTACATTCTCATCTCCTTCTCTCATCACCCAATAGAAAGGCATATTAGCATAGCATAAACTAAATGCATGTAATAATGCCAAACTAATTTAATAGTCTTGGACAAGCCGGCTGGATTTTTTTTCTGATACGGTATTATTTCCTTTTGCCAATAGTTTGAACCATGAGGGATGAGATATTTTGTTTAATGCAGATTCCGAGGAATGGATTATACAGATAGATAGTCGAACAAGGGCTTTCTCTCTTGTCCTGTCCTTCTATACAGACAGATAATACCAACTGTTTTATAGATATGTGCAGGTGCCTTTCTGTTCTGCTATTCAGATTTTGATTTTGAGGAGGTGTACTCTAAGGTTAACTGACAACATTGGCTAGTTTAAATACGGTGTACCACGCAAGGAGTAACTACAAGTGATAAATGGATATAGTTTAAGTTGTACGTTCTACTGAACCCTGATGCTATTTTGGTTCAGTCAGATCATTTTGGTTCAGTCAGATCTCTATTTTGGGTTTGTGTAAGAAGAACCGGAAAATCTAGAGTCTATTGCATATCTCAAACTGCAATCTATGTTCGCAATTCTAGAATAGCATGTTGCAGTAGAGAGATTCAGTGTCAAAGATTAAAAGACGGGATTATTATTGGCTGGCTGTGGAGGTTCTTGGTGAGATCATACTTTTTACTCTACTTTTAACGTGTGTGTCAAATTCAATTCTATTCCTTCTTGTCGTTGTCGGTCCGGTCTTCGAGTTTGAGATAAATGCATGCAGTTTAAATTATATTGTGGGTTGGAGGGATAAAAACATTCGAGTGCGCTCATTTAATTCCCTGGCCTAGTGTGAGGTTAGTTGGGTTCTGTATATGGATCCTAAAACCTCGTACGTAATTTTACAGATTGTGACGCACTTGTCATCATTTTGGTTTGGACTTGTAACTGTATCCTTCCACCCATATCCTAAAATTATGACGATAGAAAAATTAATTTGGGAACAACTTATTTCGGAGTCTCTTTTGATGTATTACATACTAGTCATACATATTTATGCCATAGTCAACTGGGTGTTTAAGCTGTTCTATATTGTGTGGGGGGCGCTGACTCTAAGCAGAACATGCATACGTATGTTTTTTATCCCTGAGAAAAGTCGTATTATTACTCGTTGGACGGACTAATGTTTTTTTCCTCACACGCTCAAAAGCTTGTTTGCTCCCACAGGTAATAATTGGAATTGATGTCGTCAATAATTTACTTTTCTACCCATCCCCTAATTCTTCGGCTTATCCGGGAACTGTCTACTCCACTATCTGACTGGCTATCGTGGCTATCCATATTATTTATGTTGAAATCAGTATCAAGTGGTAGACAAGGATTGTTTTTCGTGCCGTTTTTCGAACAAATCACTCAACTCCCGTTCGTAGAAGGAGAGCTAGTTCGCTCCATAATTCATAAGGAGGGTAAAAACAAGGTAGGATAGATTAGTTGGAGGGAGTTGACGGTGGTTGGCAGATTTCTGGATTTCTCAACATTTATCAAGGTATATGAAGAATTTTGGGATCTGAGTTGGTTGGGTAGAAGACGTGTCAAGTCACTCGGCTGTCTGATTAAGGTGTAATGCTAGCGGACTGAGCCGCCTCTGCAGAGAAAGTAAAATGTGTACTTGAGACGCCCTCACCTAGTAACATCCACTCCACTTTACTTTCACCTTTCCATCTTTCTTTCCCCCCTCGTTAGGTAATAGGTAAACATAAGATAAGACTTTATTGGATGTATTTTACTCTTCATTTCCTTCGAAACTAAACAGGTTGTCGAGCTGAGCAGAATTTATTAACTACTACGAACACGAAAGTAGTTTATAGTCCGCATTAATTAAATTATACCTTCCTCTACATTTTTTTGTTACACTACTTTTTCTCAAATTTTCAAAGATTTCCTGAAAAATTATTAAAAGAATTCGAATTTTTACCTGAGGCTGGTGGGAGGAAGTGATAGGTAATTAATGAGCCAAATAGCAGTAAGATCCACACCGGTCTCATTTTAATTAATTTTAATTATTAAAAGTTCTCCAAGTTTCACAACCACATCTAAATGTTATAATTGCCTTTCTAGTGAAAGGCAAAGTAATAGTTAATTGCGAATGGATGGACTAGATTGGTATTTTTTGTTCACACTTTCTCTTTCACTGATTTTATTCTTGCTGAGTGACAATTTCGTGTGATTTAAGGGTGGGCGGACGGTATTATATCTTCGTTCGACGGTAGTCACGAATGATGAGAGCTGTCCAATATGATGAAGTTATGACGGGACTCTAGAAAAGTCCTATCAGTGTGGACGACTCAGGTGACGGGCTCGGACTGGCAATCCTTCCCTTCTTGTTTCTTACCGTTCTTTCGCGTGTTCAACTGCTTTCGCTCATGATTGTGGGGTTGGTTTACAAGAAAGTTTTCTGTCTCTGATGCTTCGTTTTAAAATATCATTGCAAATACAGATCTATGTACCACACTGGATTGGTGAAACTTGTAGTCCATCGTTTAGTTTAAAGTACGGAACATGTACTTCTCGGTCTCATCGATGTTGTAGGATGGGAGAAGCCGAAAAAGTTAGCATGTATTCAATGGTCGGTTTCGCATCTCTCGTTTAGCATTCTACTGGTTTTGCTTTACTAAATTTTAAAAGAAAAAGAGCCGAGTTGCTATACTATGGACAATATATTTGCAGAAACGGCAGTCGTGCAAATTTTTTTGTGAGTGTGTACGGTCTCTCCGAGCAAAATGTTTCTGTCACATGGCCAAAGCCACAATTTTCAGATCAGGGGGCTATTATACCACACCGACACAGTCTTTTATATGCTGTAAGCGTCATTTTTATAATTGAGGTTCATGTAATGCAACGAACCAAATGACTTTAGGAAAGCAGGTTGGAAAATACTGCGATTAAAAATAAAATCATTAACGTTGGTAGTAAATTTAGTTTTACTGTTCCATCCAACATGAACACCGCGTGAGAAGTGAAATGGAAATGTTATGTTGACCTTTGATCGTTTCATAAAATTGTCTTGTGACTGATTTTAATTATATGGAACTGAAATGAACTGATTTATTGTAGATCTATTTTCATTTCGAAGATTTTGTTGCGATTCATAAAAATATGTATATGATTAGAGTGGGTTTCTACCGTAGGGCGATTGATAATTTGAGAATGAGAGGCGACATGATCTAAATGATAAATATTCAAAATAATAAGCCTACGGACCTATAATTTTTAAAAACACTTTTATCTACAGGCAAGAAAAGTAGAGGAATGGAGAATTCGTAAAAAATTTCGAGATGAAGAAAAAGAAATTAAACAACGGAAAGCTAGAATGGCCGCACGCGCACGAGCTCATGAAGAGGCACAGGAGGCTCAAGGAGCCGATTCTGGAGCTGGACCGGACATGGGCGATTTCTTGGGAGGTTTTCTAACTCCTGAAATGATGGAATTGCTAAAAGTAAGGAACTGTGATCACAATATATTCTGTTACTAATATTTTCTTTTTTTATAAACAGGACCCGGAAGTCGCCAAAGCGTTCGGAGAAATAAGCCAGAATCCTGCTAATCTTCTAAAATATCAATCAAATCCGAAGGTAAAAACATACAATGTGGAATCCACATTGTGGATGTATATTTTTAATTCATGTCATTTTTATTTTTAATTAGGTGATGAAATTCATTCAAGCCTTCCAACAAAAGATGGGTGGTATGGGAGGAATGGGTGGAGGTATGCCAGGAGGAATGGGTGGAGGTATGCCAGGAGGAATGGGTGGAGGTATGCCAGGAGGATTCCCTGGAATGTTTGGAATGGACGATTCTGACGAAGCTCCAGAACCTACCCCTCCAAAGCCACAACAGCAGAAACCCCCAGGGGATGATCTTGATTGAGATGGATACTGGGCAACTATGAGGCGCCATTGTCAACCAATTTAATTCTCTAAGATGATTCACAACATCAGAAATAGTTATTGAGGCAAGAAGCACCGTTTACAAAATTATTTAGTTTTATTACATTACATTCTACCTGCCATGAGATTTTGGTCTTGGATGGTATTATTGTCTGAAAGGCTGTATGTCTGGTCATACTAATACTAATCAAGATTTGAGCTTTGCTTTTGAATCTTCCTCAAGAAATGCTGGTTTAATCTTATAGTTAAGCTGTTACCCATAAATATATAGTATATTATGTGCAACTTGTAATTTCATGATTTTCTTTGAAAGCTGTGCCTCTGTCTGGTAAAATTTAAAATAAAGCAATAGGGTTTACTTTGTTAAATGAATACTTTTTCTACAATTCATTGTTTGACAATAGATGCGAGCTCTTGTATCCTTTCCACAACCATCTTTGCTCAGGAGAGTCATTGCATAATTTCATGTCTAACCCAACGGTTCCCTCGTTTACTGTCAGACAAAAATCGGAATTTTCGTGGTATAATAGTTGCCCCTAAAATTGAAAATGCTTAAATTTATCATTTTCTAATGTATTTGCAGCTTACTTCGTAAGTCCACTTCTGATTTCCTCCCGCTCCATGACACAGGAAAACAAGTAGAGGTCCACCAAAATAGTCTAGACAAAATTGTCCCCTTCTTACTTCCCCGTTTTCGTTGATTTCCCAGTTCTAAAATTAATTTTTTCAGTAGCATCACAGTTCTAAACTACATGCACTATATTGTTTTACCTGATTTCCACCTTGGGCGTGGCAGTCATATAATATAACAATTGAACCCTCTACCTCGCTCGCGTCAAGGCACAACTGGTTCGAAGAAATGCTGCGCACCTGGATTATCAATTAATACAGTTTAATTTTACCCGAATGAAACTGCGGTTTATATTTCATTCCAATGCAAATATTTTCTAGTTATTTGTGGCAAATTCTCACCTCTCCCAAGTTATAGTTTTCAAATGTTTCAACATCTTCATTGTAATCTGGTGTCTCTAAATCCAACATCTCTTCCATTATGGTAAAGTTATCCTTTCCTACTCCTTCATGTTCATGGCCGGATTCTCGAATACTTGCAAATTTTCTTTTGTTAGATTCCAGTTTGGAAAGGTGTTCCTTCAATTTTAGAAATCTTTTTGAACTTGCTTTCTCTTTAGTTTGTTCATATTGACGGATTTGTTCAAATTGGACAATGTGTTCTGCTGAAGGGTTTGATTCACCAGTTTCACTGTGTAACTTATCATTGTCCTTCCGATCAATTGTGTTGTGAACTTCCGATAATTGCAATCCATATCTGTGCTTATGCTTCATTTGTGACCTTTCTCCCTCGTAACCATGATATGTCACTGTGCAGAAGGCAACCACCCAAATCACAATAATGACGAAAATGAAGGGCTCTGTAGCTTTCATTGACCGAGGAAGGTTCTCTCCATTTTTGGCTTCTGGAGAATTTCCAGAATTTGCTACCATCATTTCCAAAACTTAGTAAAATTTTTTTTAGAAAATGATCAGAAACCATTCAGAAGTTGGAATTTACGTAGTTGATTTATTGCAGACATAAATATTGAAACCATTGAATTCTTTGACAATTGCTAAATACCGAACAAACTCTAACTTTATCCATTGTCTAAAATTTGCAGCTCATTAATTAAAGCCTTAACCTTAACTTTATACAATAAATATGCAAATAATTTTGTTATGTTTCATTATATGGGTCTGAAAGGAATGGGAAGTTATTCAACCTTTGATGAATCGTATCCACTTCAAATTTCCACCTTTGGCCTCTTAAACCTTGGCAAGGTCGCATTTCCAACTTTCCAACTTTTTCATTCATTGTCAAACAATATTGCGATTTCACGTGCAGAAGGATTCCGGTCTGAATTGTGACAATTTTTTTGCCAAAAAAAAGTACTTTAATTTAAAAAGCTTGTAAATTTTTGTCTGCAGCTTACATCTCCATGATATTCCCACTCTTGATTTCCTCCCGCATTATGACAAGGAAATAAAACGACATTTTCTCCACCAAAGTAATCCAGACACTTTTGTTCTTGCCTTATTTCGCCGATCGTTGTATGATACCAAAACTAAACACATCATGATATTAGTAAATTTTCGTAATTAATAATGTCCACACTGTAAAATTTACCTGGTTTCCATCCAGTCCATGACAGTAAAAATGGAGGGATTGATTAGTAGAAGGGGTGTGGCCAACTGTCACCGGTTCGTGAGAGTCAAGACAGAAATGTTCTTCTAAACCGTTGATATTTCGAACCTGCGAACAAGGTGGGACTGTCGTCAATTATTTCTTTCGTCAATTATTGGTACCTCTCCATATGCAAGTGCTGATTTAGGGTTCATCATGGATGGAATTATATTGTTTAGGTACCACTCAAATGACGAGCAGTTGAGACTCTTTTTAAGTTGCAACCGACTCGAAATGTCACCGTAATTTGGTAATTGCTGCGATGAGAGCAATTAAAGATTTAATTCCGCTTAGAGCTAGTTTTAAGGAAATTAATTTTACATATTTTTTTCCAGCTCTGGAAAAGTAGAAGGGAGCAAATTCATCCAGCCATACAGCAGCTAACCGGGCATTATTCCTTCCAACCGTTTTTCGAGAATAAAC